>OVBE01006527.1:0-19754 GCA_900406425.1 Iberis pinnata | reverse complement strand
CTACTGGGTATCAATTACCCATCGTTGTAGTATAGATGGGTTGTCAATCCATAATTGAAATGTACTAAGCAATATGGATGCAATGGATGCTCTAAAGTCAAGCTAGTGTTAAAAGGAGTTGTTGCTAAAAGGTCCTAAGTGCAATGAACATAAAATGCATAAAGACAAAAGAAGCATAAAACACTCAAATGTAAAAACAGAGTAAAAGCAAAGAAGGTGAAAGGTGCAAGCAATGTAAGGCAGTTGCTGAGGACAAAGGGTAATTGACTAAGGATCCATCATGGGCTACCTAAGTACCTAACATACCTCATACAAAGGTGAGATCGATCTCATCTTGATTCCTTCTTAGTCTTGCTTCACTTCCATGCACTTCCTTCTCATCTTGCTTCCTTCGGGTTGGTAAGTGTGTGATCGATCCGAGCTGAAGACGCTTGCATGAGATCGATCCAACTGAGATGCATCTAAGGTGCGTCTGAGGTTAGGATCGATCCAGGCATTGAGTGCTTGAGATCCATCCAGACAAAGGTGAGATCGATCTCATCTTGCTTCCTTCTTAGTCTTGCTTCACTTCCATGCACTTCCTTAGCTTCGTCTAGACTTCACCAATTTTGTTGAATGAGAGAGAGAGAGATTGATCCAGCCTGAGATGGGATTGATCTGAGGTCTTGCTGGGATCGATATGGAGCTGTTGGGATTGATCTCAGATCGATCCAGATGGTGAAGTGAAATCGATCTCATATCGATCTAGGTAGAGGCGTGGGATCGATCTCAGATCGATCTAAAAGAGGCAGTGGGATCAATCTAAAAAGAGGTTGAGATCGATACAGGCATGTGCTGAGATCGATCCAGGCACGTGCTGAGATCGATCCTGCTTTGGTCCTGAGGTAGATCCAGTTCATTCCATGCTAAGTGCTGCTCCATTCAATGTTAAGTGCTGCTTTTCTGAAATCTCACAAATCCTTCCCGAAAACTCCTGAAAGTCCTGAAAAATCTCCAAAATGCGTGCATATGAAAATTCTGAAAATGTCCTAAAAATCATAAACTTACTAGAATCAACTATAAATGTGATGTATGCACGCTTTTAGACCTCAGAATTGATGCTAATTGATATGTAAAATTCATGAAAATTCAGAATCATCAGTGTGCTACATCACTGAGGTACTTCCTTGATTTTCCATAGGAGGTTGCGCTGGATTGTTGATATTACTCGGTTTTGATGCATAATAGTAGGAATTTATGTCTTCTATTCTGCATTATTCCGAACATTTTCCTTGCAAATTGGTATATTTTCAGGTTTCTAAGTGTTTGGGTCGTTTTGGAGTAAATGATGCATTTTAGAGCAAATCAGAAGAATTCACCAAGAATAGTACAAAGAGATTGATCGATCCCCTTACATAAAGAAGTGCACAATCGGGCGTCTTACTGTCTGATCGGGCATTTGCTCCTGGAAATTTCAGATACAAGAGATCGATCGTGCATCTTGCATATCGATCGAGCAGATTTTCAGAGAGATCGATCGAGCACCACAGGAGATCGATTGATCCTTACCCACGAGAAGAAATAGAGAATTTCCAATTCTTGTACTTAAGTCCTCAAGCCTATCAAGTTTTCCTATTATTAGTTATTTTAGTTTTAACACTATAAAAACCTCTTAGTTAGGTTTATTTTCACTAAGCTTTATTTTATTAGAGATGTTTACTGAGGGAGAAGAGAGTATGAAACTCTCTATTCGGGAGAACTTTTCTCTGAACCCTCGTTATTTATCAATATCTATACTTATTTTATAATGTGTTCTTATTTGATATTGAATTGTTTACGCTTTGCAATGTCTGAGTAGTTCACTAGTTAGGTTTTAGGTTTTCCTAGGGAAATTAGGTTTGATTATTAGGGTTATTCTTAAAGGATTAAAATTATTAGGTTCTTAGTTTAGATTTATTATTAATGCATGAATTAGATTCGTGATCTAGTTTATTGATATTAGATTGATAACCGCAAATGAATTTGGTTTAGAAATCTGACCTAATCTAAATGAGTAAATGCTTTTGCTTGTGGAAGTATTGTCTTAGGGGTTTATGAACTTATCAAATTTGAATTGTATTGTATATCTAAATTATCTAAATACGACAGAAGTTTGTCTTTAGTAATTTGAATATAGGGATTAATACTTCGGAAGGAGATTAATCTAGTTTATGTCTTTTGAGTTGAGAACTATTTTCAAATGAAAATCTCTGCATGATAACCTGAATTTTAAACCTGACTACATGTGGATTGCCTATTGCCTGATGCTTTTTTTCATAGTTTACAATCGTTTTAATTAATTATCATTTTGATTTCGTTACAAACATCTTGAATATTATGTCATAGCTTGATTTGAGATAAAATTGATCGTTGTAATGTCTGGTCTCTGTGGGATTCGATCCTATCTATACTACTGTGATCTGTTCTCTGCAGTGTACTTTAGGATTTAAATTCTAAATCTATCAAAATTTTGGCGCCGTTTCCGGGGACCAATAGTGCCTTTACTTTTTATTAAGAGTCTAGTCTAAGATTTTTCTTTTTACAATACTCATCTCATACTTTCTTCTTGTTTTTGTTTTACAGGTGCATGATCAGAAGATCTGACAAATCATATGAATTGCTCAGCCTTAGTAGCTCAAAACTCGCAAAGTTAGAACGCTCAAACCGGAAAGCAAAGAAAGACGCAAGCTCATCCAATCCAATGGCTGACAACGTTGCTCTCAACAATCTGGTCGCACCCGAAGGTCAAATTGATCCACCTCCTCTTGGACTCAATCAACTGATCGTCCATCAAGAGAGAGGGGGAGCTAACGGCTATCAAGTGCCACATGGCCAGCCAAGAGCTTATGGCAACCAAATACCACCGGAGAACCTAATTCATCAGAATATATATGCAAGAAACTTTATCTTATATGGCAATATGGAAAGAGTTTCTAATCATTGCAATCTTCAAAACCATCCTCTAGTTGGTTCCTTCAACAATCTTGAAGCATTCTACGCTAACAGGAATCCTATCCAACCTCAACAACCTCAGCGAAGGGAATACCAATTTTCTATTCAGCTCATTCAGATGATCCGTAACAACCATTTTAGTGGTTTACCAACTGAGCGCCCATGGATCATATTGACAACTTTGAGGACATCTGCAGTACTACCAAACTCTATGTGGTATCACATGATTTTATGCATTGCAAATTGTTCTGTCATTCTTAAGCTAAGAGAGCACTTCGCTAGTTGAAATCTCTACCTGTTGGTTCTATTGTAACTTGGAATGACTGCAAAGCCAAGTTTCTCAACCACTTCATCACCACCTCTAGGACCAACACATTAAGGAACAAGATCACCGAATTTATGCAAAGTCTAGTGAAATCATTTTATGAAGCCTGGGAACGGTTCAAGGAGCTTCTTTGTGACTGCCCTCATCATGGTTTCTCATACGTAAGTCTCCTCAACACCTTTTATAGGGGCGTTGAAAAGAAATATCAGTTGTCCTTGGATACATCAATTGATGGTGATTTCATAACCAAAGTTGTCCCAACTGCCTATTGTTTGATAGAGAACTTAGCAATTAGCAACAAAAATCACTGTCCAGACTTTGATAGAAGATCTAAGGGGACTATATCTGACAACTCCGAACTTTCAAAGTGAAGGGAAAAGTTTCAAAGATGAGAAGAACTCTTACTCAACTCCTAAAGAACCAGAACCAGAAACATGTAAGTTTTGTTGATGATTCAGAAGCTGTTTGCTTTGCCTTCCAAGAGCAAGACACAAATGTTTTTTAAAAAGAGGTGAATTACATCAATAACCAAGGTCAAAGAGTGTACAATCAAGGGTACAATCAAGGGTACAACAAGAAACCCAAAACACCTCAGGAACTTCATAATCAAGGAAATTCTACATGATGGAGCAATCATGCTTGCTGTGAAACCTGATAAGGGGTTGAAAGTGAACAACCAAACAAACCCAAACAATGGTGGTTATATACGTCCACGAAGAAAACCTGGTGAAATGACCTCGGTTCTCCTTGGGGAACCGTCTCAGCGTCAATAAAATTAAAATAGGTTGTCAAGCTTAGTGATTTTAAACAAGCTCACTTGGGAGGAAGTCCCATGTTTATCCTTGTACATATGAAGTCTTTCAATTTATGTTTAAGTCCTTCTCTTGACGCATTTAAGTTTTGGTTTAGTTTTGGTGTTTTAGGTACTTCGGAGTCGCAACAACACCCTTTCATCGAGCCACAAATGCGTCATGATCGAGCCATGGAAATGATGTGGTCGAGCCATGGAAACGTCTTCATCGAGCTGAACGTAGTGTGATCGAGCTGTACCAGAATGACATCAAGCAGGGCTGATCACATTACACATTCAACACCCGAGACCCACCAACTCAATCAAATAAGCTCGATCAGCCGCCTTCTTCAACTCAAGCTGAAAACAGTACCACTCCAAACCTTTTTCATTGTATGTACCATACCATATTTCTTTTCTGTTGCTGCGTTTGGTCCTAAACCCTTCTTTGAACTTTTATTACACAAGGGACTGTGCAATTTAAGTTTGGGGGAAAGCTTAGGAGGTACTGGTCATATTTACTTGTTTTCTTATTTCAATTTTGTATCTAAGGCATACAAAAACAAAAAAGAATTAAAAAATTTTCGAAAATCTTCGTTTCCAAAAACAGAGTGTTCATGTAGTTGCATTTAGGTTTTATGCACTTGCATAGGAAACTAGAACCTTGTAAGTATGTTATTTTCTTAGATAGTATCACTGCCCTGATTATTAGTTGTCTAATGTATCCTGATTTAGTCTGAAGTAAGACTGCACCATGCTTGGAATGCGAATTTGCATGATCCTTTGTCTTCTGAAGCATGTTGTGATATGAAGTTTGCCCCCGTCTATTAGAACTTAAAACTGACGTTTAATTATCATGTTTGTGTGCTAGATTTGAACTCATGGATAATATATACATATTTGGGTTATCTTCTACCATTTTACCACTCTTGTTAGCCCAAGTAGAATCCCTATCCTTGAACCATACCTTCTTTCAAGCCATAAATTTATTACTGAGTGTCAGGTCTTTTATGGAATGAGCTTGGTAGAAAGTGTTAGGTTCGAACTGACAGAAATGAAATCTCATGTAGTTCTAGTCCACACTTTTTGGACTAGATAGGACTAGGTGGGATTTGATTCTGGGTATTGGGATTGGTTTGAAAAGGAATGAAAGGATGTGGGTAGCTAGTAAAAGAAAGGGTAGAGTCATGAACCTTAGGAAAGGAAAGGAAAAGAAAAAGAAACGGAATGGGCTAGTAAAGGGTTTGGGGGAAAATGATATGAAAAATGTGGTTAGCGCTGAATCAGGAAAAGAAATGACAAGGAAATAAAAAGGGTAAAACCCAAGAAGTTATTGCAAAATCAGAAACCATAGGCATTGAAATAAGGAAATCCCCAAATCCTCTAGCAATCAAATAAGAAGAACCTTCTCATAAGATTAGTTAAGTAAAAGATGAAAAAGGGAAAAACGTGAACAAGTAAGATCACTTCAAAATTTAAAAGGGTAGAATTAGGGTCTCCTACCGGGTAGAATAAGGGATATATTAGTTTCAGAAACTTTGGGTAGATGGGATTATGTTCTTGTATGTATCTAAGTGTTCTTACCTTTAACCTTATGCTAAAGCTCATTCCCTTTTGAGAGAACCATGTTCTGAATTGTTAGCCAATGCATGAAGGGGTCATTTTTACCCCTTAACATGTCCCTTAACCAAATGAGTTCATTGAACGTGCATGACTTGATCAATGGTTCCTGCTTAATGAATGTTAAAGGGATAAATGAATTTGAATACATTGTGGAAGTTGGAACTGATTTGGAATGAAGTGTGATGAGTATGGCTAAGGTTTTTAAGTAGGACGAGATAAGGATTGCATTCTAGAACTAGTAACCTGGACATTGATATTACATGTGTTAGCAGCATATTTTGGTTCTGAGTTCCCACTTTCAAACTTCTCGTCCATACTTCTGAATTACTTGTTTGAAGGCAAGCAAGGATTTAGTTTGGGGGAGTTGATGTCTCAACATTTTAGTGGTTTTAGGAAGTCGTTTAACATCATTTTAGGGTACTTTAGTTGTAAATATATTGCATCCATAGACTTTATTAGTAAGTTTGCATTTTTTAGGAAATTTTGCATTAACACTTGCATATATATGCATTTTGGAGATTTTTCAAGACTTTTAGGAGTTCTCAGAACATAAGTGCAAAATTGGAGAAGGAAAGGGAAATGCATAAGAAAGGACCAACTTCTACGTCTAGCCTTTATATCAAGCCAACACAAAGACCAAGTCACACCTCGACTAACTCTCGGCCCGAAGCTGGCTCGATCAAACCGTCATTGGCTCGATCACCTGATCGAGCCAAGCATCGAGCCCCCTTGTCCCATCTCGATCGCCACCAACGAGCCCGGCTCGATCACGTTCGTTTTTCTTCGCCTTGATCATGTCCGTTCTTCTTTGCCTCGATCATGACCCGGCCAGCACGCCTCAACCTTGAGTCAACCGGCTAGATCATACAACTCTCTTAGCTCGATCAACGATCGAGCCTGGATCGATCATCCCGCATGCCACCTCGATCATATAACGTTCCCACGTTGAGCCGTCTTCAACACCGCCTCACTTTTATTCATGGCTCGATCACCACGATCGAGCCAAGCACCTCCGACCTGCCAACTCTGTTTCAGGATGAACCAGACCCAAGATCCAGATTAATCATTATAATTTGTCTTTTATGCGTTTTTAGGGTTTTTCAAACACTATAAAAGCCCTAAAACGCCTCCATTTCGAACGAGCTTTAATTTTTAGCCATTTTTGGGTTTGTTCTTGGGTTTAATATTCTCTCTGTTTTTTCTTTGTTGTTCTTCATGTAAGAACCCATATTTTTGTTAAGTTTATGTTTATCCTCTAAATTCTTCATTTTCATGCTTAGATTAGGGCTGTGAACTATCTGGTGCATGTTGATCTATTTTATGTGTTTAATCTCTTTTTCATCTTGATCACTTTCTCTAGTTTGTTACTGTTTCATTGTTACTCTGTTTTTCTGAGTTAGTGTTCTTGTTGTTCATCATCTTCATCATGTTTTCAACTTTGTGTTCTTGTTGTTCTTCATCGTTGAATTTTGATTCGAATGTCTTGCTTAGTAGTTATGATTTCCTGTTTTTATGATTTTGCACCAAACATGCGTAGTGAGTAGTTACCTTAGGTTCTTGAGGATGGGGTAGACTGGTGTTGATTTCTTGTTCCTCCTATGGCTCCTAAGTTTGATTGCATCTAGATCCCTTCTGTTTCATTGATCTTCATGCTGATTTCTTTATGATCAATTGAAATCTGATTTTAGGCATTTCAGCACTCACAAGGTGTTCAGTAAAATGCCTAAACATGGTGATTTCAGAGATTTGCATATCCTAGCCTAAGAGATTAGATGTTTAGGGTGCTTATTGGCTTTAGTAGATTGGTTCTTCATGCCTGCTAGGTAGTGTACCGTTAACGAGAGTTAGTCTGGTGATTGCTTAGGATGATTTCATTTATCAAGAGCTTGGACTTGGTTGCATATGAATCTGCTGTCTAGGGGTAGCTCATTGTCTAAGGTATGTTAGGAGTTCACGGAGTTTAAGAAGGATTTCTAGTCAATTACCCTCATTCTCAGGAACTGCTTACATTTTATTGCATTTTTTACCCATTTTACTTTCCTGTTTGTGTTTCACTAGCTATCTATCTTTTACTTATGCATGCTTACTTTTATTTATGTTATACTTCATGCATATTTGCTATGTTCTGTTTATTTAGGAACTGTTAGTAAACTCTTATTTTCATATTTAGCTTGAATTAGTAGTTCGATTTGCATCTAGAGTGTTAGCATCACACCCATTTGAATTGATACCCTACATTCTACAATGACTATGATAATGTGGATAGGGAATTGACTGATACACATAACAAAAATCTTGTTATCATCAACTTCAAATACATATTAGAAAGCATATGTTATCGAATAAAAGATATTAAACATGTTGGTCTTAACATAAGATTACAACAACATTCCACCCAAACGAGTCAACATCACTTGACTTATCAGGCACCCAAACATTTTTAACACCACCAATCTCATTATTTTTTCCATAATCTTCCATGTTACAGACATGGTTAGATGGAAGTTTTGGATGAAATACTCTTAAACTTTAACCTGATGAACGTTCATAATCCTCCTTCTTGATATCCTTTCTTAATTCTTCGTTTAATCCGAATAAATAAACGATAATAATGGATTCTTTATCATAATCGCATCTTCCATAAATCCAGTCACTTGAATTGATTTGAATTGTTCGTTATACTCTTTCATATTCATATCTCCTTGCATAAGCATTTCAGTCATTCATGTTTATAACCACAAATTACAATATTGACATTATATAGTATTAACCAAAACTCGTATAAAACACTAAATTCCATATTTGAATTTATGAAAATAGTAAAATGTAATTTATTGTTAAGATACAATATTTTATAAAATATTTTTTTGCTTTATAATATTTTCTTAATTGTTTAATATCCTATAGGATCTTAACGTTAATTATAAAATCTGTAAATCTTACTCTTAAAAAGTATTTATTGTTAAGATATAATATTTTGTTGATCTAAACATTTCCTTAATGGTTACAAAATATCCTACAGAAACTTAACTTTAGCTATAAAATTTTAAGATCTTATTCTTAAATGTAATTATTGTTAATATAAAATTTCAAGGAATTTATCATCATATAAAACGTGTATTAAACAGTATATTCTATATTTACTATATAATATTGATTAGGGTTAATCAATATAGCATTTCAATATTCAGATTTATATAATTTATAGTAATATATCATATTACTATATAAAATTAAATAAGATACAATAAAGTACAATGTAGGGAAAAAAATTGAGATAATTATTCTGTCATTTTGTGTTGTTCACCTTATTTATTATTGTTTTCAACGGCTACTTTTATTTATTGTGTTGGTGCATTTTGCTTATATATATCCAACAAACATTATTTCTATAAACTTAAGAAAAGTATCCCTCTCTAGCAAAGGAAAACAATCTCAAACAATACACATTTGAATTAAACACTATGAGCTCTTCAATAGCAACAACTGCTTCTTGTGTGGAGAATAGGTCTCCTTCTCCATATTCTCAAGAAATCAAAGAATCACTCTCAAGGTGACCGACCAGCAGATACATTAATATGTGGTACTAATTTATATAATTTAGGCCATTGTCATGATACTTCAATTAAACGTTTTTATAAACATTATGTCATACTCACTTTATAATAAGATTTATATTAATTTCCAAATAGGATAATCAAGATGTTCATACAATGGGAGTTCATACCAAAATGAAGAAACTTATGCTTACTTATTGTGAAAAAACAAATGTCTGCTACGACATTGTCCGTTTTCTTTATGATAACAAGTGTCTTCGACATAATGCCACTCCTTATTCGGTTTGTTTAATACAAATAATTGGACTTATTAATATCAAAATTATATATGGAGTTTAAATGTTTAACAATGCAGTTGAGAATGGAAGAAGAAGATGAGATCTCAATGATTATGAAACTACTTGGAGGCAGTCCTAGGTGCACATGTTTTTCATTTTAATTTTCTACACTTATTATGTATGTTCTATCCATATTTTGAATGTTGTGAATAAGTTGTTGTTACTTTAAGACAAAACTGAAGAATGTTGTTCCAATGAATATTTTTTTTAACTGATATTTTTATCTAATGTTTTTTATTTAAAAAAATCCATATGTTTCTAGACTACAGTAAACATAAATGTTAAAATTTATAAATAATAGTAACATCCAATATTTTTTTAAAGAATATTAATTTAGTTNTACGTAGTTAATATTTTATTTGGAATAATAGATATTACAATATATATATATATATATATATATATATATATATATATCTTAAACGCAACCAATTATGTTGACTAATTTAATTATTTTAAAATTGATGCCATTATTTAGGAGTATAATAATTAGTGAAAAATAACAAAAAAATGAGGATAATAACTTTTTCAGTTTGTATATTTTATAAACTTTCATATAGTGTAAGGTTTAAGTTATATGCTTTAAAAAGGAGATTGTGAAAAAACAAAATAAAACAAGATTGGTTCCAAATCGATTACACTAATATTTTAAAGTTTCCTACGTTTTTTAAAAATAAATAAAAAATTCACACTTTTTATAGATTACCATAGTGAAATAGCTTTTGAGTTTTGATGTTAAGGAGGTGATAATTAATATAAAAAATTATATTAGAGTATTCATAGAAACTTTTAATTTCTATAAGAGGTTATTGAAATCCATATTTTATTATTAACTTTAAAATACTAACGGTTATATGACATTTTAATAATATAGATATAGCAATTATTTTTATAATATAGAAACCAAAGAGAATAAGCATATGTGATTAATCTAAACACTTACCTTGATATTACTTCTGGATTTGTAAGAAAAATGTTCCTGATTTCTTTGTTTGTAGATAGATGATTGAAGAATAGTTGAACAGTTACATATATGTAATACTTTTTATTGAGATTTTATAACAAATTAAGTAATTTTTTCACCATTTAAAAAAGAAATTAAAATTTTGAACAATCATTACGTAGTATATATGTAAAATAATTTAAACCTTAAGAACATTGAATTTGAACAATTATTTATTTTCGCATATTATTATTTCAGTCAGTACATGTTTTTGATTTTTATGAACTATATTTTTAGGTTATGAGACCTATACACTATAAATTTGTTGTTTATGAATAATAATTTTTTTTAAGTGTTGTATATTCATGAATAAGACATTAAAACCCAAAAATATATATTTTCATATGAAATTATATAATATAATTTTAGATAGCTATAATTATAATAATAACTACCGTCAACATGATAATATTGTCAATTATAAATATACTATATATATATATATATATATATATATATATATATTTCATTTGTACATCATTTGAAGTAGGTTTAAAAACTCTAAAGTTATTTACTGAAAATCTATCTTTACAAGCAAAATATGTTATTGTCTTATCATAAACAATAAACAATTCTCCTATCTTTTTTTTATTTTCCTCATTTGTAGACATTTTTATACTATATTATGATTTAATGGTATTTAAAATTAATTTAAAATTTTTTATTACAGTGTTTTACAAAAAAATATTTATTTAAATTAATATAAAGATGAATATTTATTTAACATCAGTTGGTTTTTATATATGTTTGATATCAGTTACAATAATTTAATAATTTTTATATATACATATAATTAAGTATCCAAATGATTTATGTGTGAAAGAAATAATCTACAATTCTTTTTGCAACCTTATACATAATAATTTTACTAAATTATACCTTAATATACATATAATTAAGTGTCCAAATATTTTATGTGTGAAAGAAGTAATATTTTATGTGGGATTTATGGTATAAAGTTAAAGTAAATATAATGCATTAATAAAATTAAAAATATTATCATCACATAAATTAAAGTATAATTATAAAGTACTTGAATTTTGAAAAAAAAAAGAAACAAATTTTTTAAAACTTAATTATCCTAAGAACTATCACCATCTTCACTCGACTCATCTCACTTCGTATTAGATGATATGTACCATGACCTCCTAAACCTCATCTGATCATTATTAGATTCTTCATTATCTTCACTCTTTTCACTTTCTTGAATCTTCTCTGCTGAGTCTGAATCTTCTTCTTCTTCGGATGGTGATTTAGGCAATACTTGTTGCTTATGCCTTGATCTTGATTATTATTCGTTTTTCGGTATACCATAATAAAACATGATGTCGTCTGAGTCCACTGATTCATCTTCAGAAACTTATGGTGATGGATACACTATTTTTTGTTTCTCTATGACTCTTGCTTTCCATATTACCGCATCCAATGTTCTGTATTTAGTGGCTTTGATATGCTTCTTGATATTATCATCAAACCGAAAATGTAGACGATTATGTTCGTCATTGTCACACCTTTTGTAAATCTATTCGCTTGACTTAAATTTTTCGTTGTATTGGTCATCGTTCATGTCACCTTGAAAGATCATCGCTGCCATACTTGATCATGATTTGGATAACAAAATTAAAATTATATCAGTACTTAATCATCTAATATAAAATAAACAAAATTATAACCATGACTTTATCTAAACAGTATTTACAATATCATAAAAACCTTTTTGATTTTATGTATACTATTACTTTGATTACAGATTTCATTTGTAAATTTGGTAACATACTTATTAAAAATGTTGTTATCTAAACAATATTTTTGTTAATATGTAAAATAGGAAATTTTATTTAAAAGTTTTAAATACGAGTTGTATTATTATATAGTATCTTCACTATCAAAACACACAAATTTGGTAAACACATATAAAATGTCAAACTCATAATTAACAAATCTATTTACTATACACAAACTTAATTCCGAAAGAAAACACCAAATCGCAAGAAATGGATAACATGAACAATAAACAATATTTAAAACCAATTGAATAATTTGTTTTCATAGATTTGGTTTTAAAGATGTCGATTCATTATCTTAGATTTTTCTAGTTCAAATTGAAAAGAAAATAAAATTTTAAATTTAAAAAAATATATCTGACTTTTTACATAATAAAAATGTAGTAATAACAATAGTATATTCCATGAGAATCAAAGCAACTAAAAGATCCTAAACAGCAAAATTGTTTAACCTAACAAACTTAGAAACATGCATTATAACGAGTTCACTATGAGTATACAAAATATAAACTAATCTATATCGAAAGATTTCGTTTTCTTGGGATACTATTTACAAGATACTAATAAGTATATTTTAGGTATTTTTAAAACTTATAATAAAATATAAGATTTGATTTCAGAGAAGACTTACATGTTCGTCTTCTTGATGGAAAGTTGGAAAAGAGGTTTTTTAGGATTAGAGAGAAGAACGAGAGTGTATTGATTGGTTTTAAAAATATTTAAACATGGTAGGTAAACACACATTAATTTTTAATGGTGCGACATGAAAACAAAAACAAAAAACACTCGTTCGTAAGACAAACTGTTAATTTATAAAAGATTTGTTAATGTTTTATTTTGAACTATACTTTATAATGATTATAGTTTTAATTGTATAAATATCTATAAATATTATTTTGATTTAACGAATTTAAGTTATTTGTAGTTGAATGGTAAACCTTATTAAAATAAAAGGTATTGATAATCATATTTAATGTAAATGAATATATTATTATTCAACCGAATCATTTACCATTAATATTTAATTTTCTTTTCAAGTGTTAACAAATATTCTCAATTATAAAAAGTTGATCTTATCGAATATATATATTTTGAATGTATTAGGACAATTTACTTAAATCAATTTTATACTTATTTTTTAATAATTTTCTAAACCTTTTTTACTAGTTCAACTCGCAATTGATAAACGTTTTTATCATCGCAATCAAATATTATTCAACAAGAATTTCAAAAAGAAATACTGAAAATGAAGTTGGAAGTAGCAGTTCATCTAAAAGAAAAAGAAGCAAACTTCTTACATGAATAAAAACGAACCACCTTCATTAGGTCCTCTAAACCACAATCGACGTGTTTTAGTGACTTGACGAATATTCATTTCATTCAAAGGAGCTTATCCCAAAAAAGTTGTGTTTTAACAAATTCGACTTTTGAATCTGTCAATGATATATCTGGTCGTAAGTTATATATGTTGTATATACATATAAAAATGTAAATTCTATCAAGTTTGTTCAATTTTGTTTATGAATCGGGATATAATGAAGATGTTCCTTCACTTACTAAAAAAGCTAAGAAGAAAGTGGTTACAAATAGTATTTTTTTCTTCTTAAAAAACAATATCGTTATACTGATGGTGAATAAATGTATATTAATTATAATATATATATATATATATATAATTTTCTCATCTTTGTAGACACACAATCAACTATTTCATACATACCGAAGAATAATCAAATCAACTCCAATCATTTTATACTTACTTTTTGTAGGTTTTATGACATCAACAATTTTTTTATTTCGGGTGTAGAAGATGATGATCAATGCAACATAAATTCTTCAGGTATAAATACTATGTTTCATTTTATTTTTTATGTTTAAAAATAGTAATGTTTTCATAATAAAAAATAATAATTTTAAATTGTGTAGGTGATGAAGATTACGGATTTGAAGAATAAAATCTTGAATGTAGTAGCATTGATACAATAATATCTTCAGAAGATCCTCACGACAATTGTCAAGATTCAGCTACCAATGCACGATTTAAATGTTAGCTAATACATTTAAAGAAATTTTTACAAATCCGAGTATCAATTTTAAAACATCAGTTTCAAGAAAGAGTGGTATATTTCATATAATTGCAATATTTTAATTTAATTATAAATCTATAAACATTATGTTAAAATGTTTTTATCACTTTATTGTAGGTTACAATAATCACGATGATCCTACATACAAGGGTGACAATTGTGGTGCAATATTTTGGTACGATGAAAGAGTTAATAAAATGAGAAATTCAAAGAAGCTTATCTTTAAAATGTGTTGTCTTCAAGGCACAGTGAAGTTGCCATTTTTAACTACATCACCTGAATTTTTACAATCTTTGATAGATGTGGATGATCAAAATAGGAAAATTTTTTATAGAAAATATTTGACCTTACAACATGGTTTTTGCATTTACATCCTTAGGAGGTAAAATTTCTTATTTTTCCCATAATTATCGTGGTCCACAAATGTTTTAAATACAAGGTACAAATTATCATTTGATGGGAAGCTTGACACCAGAAGATGGTATCCTTTGCTATTCCACTACGGTGAAGATGGATTTAGATTAGGAGTTGAGAAAAGTTTTACCGGTATCAACAAAATAAAGAATGTGAATAATATTACATTGCACAAGTTTTTTTCTTTCATATTCAAAAGATAAAGAATGAAAGTCATACTCTTTTACGGAGTAGTCGTCTATTTCAGCAATTTTTGGTTGACGAATATACTATGATTGAGTCAAATAGGTTTTCTTATATTAGACTCAATCATTCAACTTTACGTGCTGAATCTGCTGATCATTTTGATACCATAAAGGAAGAATCAAATACTGAAAACAAAAACCTTAATGAACAAGGCAATCGATATATTCTTCCAGCTTCGTTCACTAGTGGTCCAAGGTATAAACAACAATGTTATTAGCAGTGTTATTATGATGCTATGAGCACTTGCAAACATTTTGGTTTCCCGGATCTCTTCATCACATTCACGTGTAATATAAAATGGCCAGAGATTACAAGGTATCTTGAAAAATGTAAATTAAAATATGAAAATCGACCAGATATAGTATGGCGTATTTTTGAGATTAAGCTTGATGATATTGAAAGATTTAACCAAAAAAAAAATTTTGGAGAAATTGTATCAGATAAATAAGATTAATTATAATATATTATTGTTTACTTTTATATTTAATGAAATCAAATTTTTAACATTGTTTTCTGAAATTATTACAGCTATGTATACAGTTGGATTTCAGAAAAGAAGTTTACCGCATGCTCATATCCTTCTTTTCATGCATTCAAAGTGTATGTTTACATCTTCTGATAATATCAACAAAGTTATATGTGCTGAAACTCGTGATAAATATGAAGAACCAGAACTTTATGAAGTAGTAAAAGAGTGTATGATTCATGGACCATGTGGCGTAGCCAACCCTAATTCACTATGTATGGTCGATGGAAAATGCTCTAAGTTTTATCCTAAACCATTTCTTAATATGACGTCAGTTGACAATGATAGTTTTTCAGTGTATAGAAGACGAGATACCGGCAACTTTGTTAAAAATGGTATTAAGTGTGACAATAGCTATGTTGTACCATATAAAAAAAGATTTATCTATTAGATATCGGACACATATAGATATAGAATGGTGCAGCCAAACATGATCTATCAAATACTTATTTAAATATATAAACAAAATTCCTGATTTTCTCTCTGTTGTCGTTGAACCAGGAAATGGTTCTAATACCAATGATGCCAACGATGGTCAATGTCAAGGAAAAAAGAAAAATGAATTCAAAGACTACTTCGATTGTAGGTAATTATATAAGTTTTTTTATTTACTATTAAAAATTAAAAACATATAAAAATATATACATGCTTAAACTAACTAATATTATTTATAGGTATGTTTCAACATCTGAAGCTGTTTGGAGAATATTCAAAATTTCTATTCATTTTCGATGAACACCAGTAATGAAGTTGTCTTTTTATTTTACAGGAAAAAAACTAATATTTTTCAAGGATGATGAAGAATTTGAAGAAATTTTTAATAGGAAATCCATTGAAAATTCTCAGTTCTTAGCTTGGTTCGAGTTGAATAAAACGAATGAGTTAGCAAGAAAGCTTACATATGCATAAATACATGGTCATTTCACTTGGGATAACAAAAACAAGAAGTTCAACCCACAATTAAGAAATGGTTTTGCTATTGGTAGGATAAATTATGTTCCACGTAGTGATGAAAAGAGGTATTTTCAAAGAGTTTTTCTCAACATTGTCAAAGGTCCTACATCATTTGAAGATTTGAGAACATATATGAACATTGTTTATCCGACTTTTAAAGAAGCATGTTATGCCCGCGGTATTTTGGGATGATAAGTTGTATATTGATAGCATAATCACTGCTAACCTATGGTCTTTTGAAGATCATATGCGTAATTTGTTTGCAGTCATGCTCTTAAAAAAATGTCTATCAAATCCAGAGTATGTTTGGGATCAAACTTGGAAGATTTTGTCCGAAGATATTGACAGAAAAAAAAATATTATACAACAATCCAGGTAATGACCTATTATCGTTGTTTTTTGTAATCGACGTTAACACTTTGATGCTATAAAATACTTTATATACTATTGTAGAGCTTAAATTAAATGATGAAGAGAAGAAGAATTATGCATTACTTGAGATAGAAGAATTGTTGATGAGAAATGGAAGTTTGCTAAATTCTTATGAAACAATGCCTCAACCAGATCAATAGGATATGGATCACTCTAATCGTTATATCGTTGATGAAATGAATTATGATAGGGAGAAGTTGAAAGAACAGCATAATAAATGGATTGAATTGTTTACACCATAGCAAAAATAAATTTATGACGAGATTGTTGGTGTTGTTACTAATGATTTAGGTGGAGTTTTTTTGTTTATGGTTTTGGTGGAACTGGTAAAACGTTTATGTGGTGGAACTGGTAAAACGTTTATGTGGAAATCACTCTCAACAACTATTAGGTGTAGAGGATACATTGTTCTTAATGTTGGTTCTAGCGGGATTGCTTCTTTATTATTAGAAGGTGGTAGGACTGCACATTCTAGGTTTGGAATCCCAATAAACCTTGATGATCTTACAATATGTTCAATGAGTCGAGGAACAAAACTTGCGAAATTAGTAAAAGCAGCATCACTTATTATATGGGATGAAGCTCCGATGATGAGTAAGTATTTTTTTGAATCTTTGGAGAAGAGTTTAACTGATATTATCGGTAAAGTAGATGATAAACCTTTTGCTGGAAATGTGGTTATATTTGAAGGTGATTTTATACAAGTTTTGCATGTAATTAATGGAGCTGGTAGAGCATAAATAATTTAATCAAACTTTAAATGCATCATATATTTGGGATCACTGCAAAGTCTTTAAGTTGACTAAGAATAGGCGTTTGTTCAAATAATTTAAGTGTTGCTGATGCTAAGGATATAAAAGAGTTTTCCGATTGGATTTTGGATATGGGTGATGGAAACGTTGGTGAGCCTAATGATGGAGAGGCCCTGATTGATATTCC
This sequence comes from Iberis pinnata, assembly GCA_900406425.1. Lineage (NCBI taxonomy): Eukaryota > Viridiplantae > Streptophyta > Magnoliopsida > Brassicales > Brassicaceae > Iberis > Iberis pinnata. The sequence goes on along the minus strand of OVBE01006527.1, from coordinate 1,766 downwards.
TGACGAATTTCTTATTACAAATTCAGAATATCCTATTGAAACAATAAGTACACATATTTATGGTGATCCAAAGTGATTACAAGTAACCAATGATCCAAATGTTTTCAAAAAATAGCAATATTATGTCCAACTAATGAAGATGTGGACATGATAAATGAGCGAATGTTTGATAAATTGATTGATAAGTTGATTTTTTAGCATATAAAATATGTTGTACATATATTTATATCATTTGTAAACATAAATTAACCTGAATATATTTTTACTTTATGCAGGTGATGAGATGATCTATTTAAGTGTTGATAGTCTAAATCCTACTGATGAGAGTTAAGGACAATCACCAAAACAAGTAGGTATTTTCTTGCCTAAACCGGTGTTTTCTCATGATAATTATATGTAACATTATTAAGAGTTACATATAAAAAGGGACTAAAGATTATTGTTGATGAAGAAGAAAAACCATTAAAGAAGACAATGAATGTAATTTTCAAATAGGTCTTTCAAAATTTATAGTATGAACTTGGTACTAGTAATATTTTCTTCTTTGTGGTTGAATATAGTTTTACCGATTATTCATTTATTGTTTTTTACTATATATTCTTTCTGTTTTCACTTCCAAAAAATTAAAAACCAATGAACATAAATAATAATCCAAAAAAAACCATATAGTAAAAACTGAAATATACTTCAACAATTAACAAAATTCAAAACAAAAATATACAAATGAAATATAAAATAATATACTTGCGGGTTATGATATATATAGTGATGTTAATTTGGGCTATTTTTTCGCGGGTCTAAACGGGCAATTAGAAAGAAAAAAAATCCCGTTTAGACCCATTTATCTGGTGGAAATCTGTTGGGTTTTAAATGGGTACCCTTTTAAAACTCATTTATTAAATGGGCTTTTGATAATTTTACGCGGGTACCCGTTTAGACCCACTAATATTAAAAATACTAAACTACGTCGTTTTGGAGTTAGGTTATTTTGTTCTCTTCTTCATCATTTCTTATCGCCTCTTATCGCGGTGAAGAGAAAAAATTTCAGAATCGCCTCTTATCACAGACTTACGGAACGATGAATCCAGCAACATTGATGGGTTAAGGCGGTACGGTGAACATCTTTATGGGTTCTATGTTATTTTTTTATCGAAATCGGTAGGTAGGTTTTCTTTCATTGTGCTTTTATGAAGATATTTTTATTTGCTTCAATCACCTGTCTTGCTTCTAATTCTCTCCTCGAAGTTTCAATCTCATCCTCACAATTTAGTTCGAAACTCAGCATCATCTCATCATATGTTGTCTTTCTTGACTTATAGTTTTGGTCTGAACACAACACATTTAGATCAAATGTGAGGCTCTTAAGTAGCTTCTGGTTCAAATCGTTGTAAGTCTCACCAAGAGATTGATATAAGCAAAGAAATTTCTCTGTTGAAATTGAATCAGGTTCATTATCTTGGATCAATCTTAGCATTTTTTGGACATTCTGATTAATCTCTGTGGAAGCAAATATAAAATGTGATATATGTTTGAGAAGTATTTTTATTTTCTATGTCTATTTTCTACCTGCTTTAGTTTGTGTTCTAAGTTATTGTTGCTTTTAAGTTGGAATATTGTACTTCATCGAATTTAGTGTACTTCGTAGTTGAGTTATCATCAAAACCACCAGATAGAATTTTTTAAAAAATCTAATTGTGAAATTTAAATCTAATGATATAGTGATGGTGTTATTATGTTATTGTGTTTTAGGTTGACGATGGATTTTG
>OVBE01006526.1:0-19755 GCA_900406425.1 Iberis pinnata | reverse complement strand
TCAACCACTAAACTAACTAACACAATCTCTTGGCTAGGCCTCATTTAGCATACAAAAGTTGATTCAGGCATTTTATCGAACACCTTTCGGGCTNTTTCCCATGGTAGAAATCGAATAACAAGAATTTAGATAAGAAAATGAATACTGAAAATCAAATTGATAGAAAGGTAGAAAAAGGTTTTTACAGAGAAGTACTAAGAAAAACTAGAAAATGAAACTTAGGTTTTTCTTCCAAGTGTTTTTAAAACAAGATACATTTTTCTTTTCCTTTTTAGTAACCGATATCGGCCGGTACAACAGGTACGGCTGGCCGATATCGGTACCAGCCCTCTCATTCCGATACGTGTTTGTCGGTACACCTGTACCGGGCCAGGTGTACCGGTTGTGATATGCCCGGTACTTCTCATGTGTAAGTGGTACCGGTTGATTCCAACCGATACATCCCAACCGGTACGGGTGTATCGGTTGGAAAGTACCGGCTTTGTTCCTCCGTGACTGGTACCGGCCAGTTTGACCAATACAGGTGGCTGGTATAACGTCCGGTTTGACTCCTTCAGCTTCTTTTGACTTCTTTTCTCTCAGTTTTGACTCGGTTAAGCTCCATCTTCCTTAGGTACCTGAAATATGCAAAAGAATGCAAAATGCAACCTAAACTATTCTAAATGCAAATGAAACTAATCAAAACAAGAAATAAATCGATGCATAAAGTGGATAAAAACGCAATACATCACGTGCTCCTCCTCCATCTCGACGAATTTGTTTTCCTATGAAGTGCGTCTTCTAATGTCTATGGTGGGTTGATGAGTAGTTCGTCTTTGAATCTAGATTGGAACTAGAGGGCATTTTGCAGCTCGGGGATCGCCCCTTTGTTTTTTATTACTATCCGAGCGACAACCTCTTTGAACCTGTCAAGAAGATTTTGAAGCAGCTTTTTTTCCCGCTGGGATACTGTCCATAGGTCGGTTGTCGGAACTTTCTTAGTTATGAACATTGAGTAGTGTTTTATGAACATTGTTGATAGTTGTTGGAAGTTTTTGATGGAATCGGGCTCTATTCAAGAGAACCAATCCAGGGTCGGTCCTGACAAATTCTCGATGAACGGTTGGCATTGTTCTGCATTTTGTTAATCCGGGGAGAATTTTGCTCGTGCCATGGCGATTGTGAAGGCCGTTAGGTATTGAACGGGATCGATCTTACCGTCCTAATCTGCAAATTTTATTTTCTTCGAGTGCCGAACTGGGACATCAGTGATTCTTCTGGTGAAGGGTGTTTTCTGGGTTTCCTCAATGGCTTTTAGGATATTAGGCGCTGAGCTGGTGGCATGGTGTACCTGCGAACTCATGATTTTCAGTTGATGTCAGATATGCTGCTGCTCGTTGGCTACGGTTGCTTCGCGGAACCTTAGTGAGTTAACTGGATTAGGTCGGCTATGGTCCCCCTGTGCGGTTTCCGGCATTAGGTTGTACGATCCGAATAATTTCCTGTTTACGGTTCGCACATCTTTTTCTCCGACTGAGGTGGCCATTACGTCAAGCTACGATTTAAGGTTTCGAGACTCGGTTCTAAGTTTGTCTGTTTCTGCACTTTGTTCGTTTAGGAGATTCCACAAGTCCTGCATAGTGATATCCGGGTCGTCGTCTCCTCTGTCGGACTCGCAGTTCTCTGGGTGGTTTTCTGTGTCTCATGTATGCGTGGTGAGATCACGTTGCTGATTTGCTAAAAGGTCGACGGGATTGCCTTGATCCTTGTCATTAGTCCTGTCTCCGTCCGTCTTCGACTCTGTCTTTGAATTTCTGGTGTTCCTTGTAGTAGAGGTGTTTGATTTTTACATGAATAGCGGCGAAAGGTACCCACAGTCGGCGCCAACTGTTGAATGAGAGTCTAACAATTAGGTTAAATAGTTGATTACTAGGTTCTTTTCTTATTGCCTTTGAAGAATAACTATACATGTATTTATAGTAAAAATACATGGGAAAACCCTAGTTACGTCATTAAGCTAAATGAGCTTCAGGAATGGGCCGATCTTGTCTTCCAGATCCATCTCGGCGCCGATTGTAACCTTATCTTCAATCAGGTGGGCCTTTAACCGAAGTGGACTTCTCGTCGGGTGCAAACCTAGTATCAACACCTATGAAATTGAGGAAAATTATACTCTTGGTTAAGGTAGTGGAAAAGCCAATATTTTGTTAGAAATAAACGACTGTTAGAAATAAACAACGGGTAAGGGTAATTATATGGGTACCCAAATTACCCGTTTACATAACTAAATTTATAAAATTATTTCAAAACTTAACTATAATGATAATAATTTCCTAAATAAATATAAATATTGTGTTATAATAAATATATGATTTAATAAACGTTACAAAATACTTACATAATCAGTTATTTTATGTCATATTTTCAATTCTGTTACTATTTTATTCAACTTTTTAACCTTTTTGTAAATATATAATATTATAATCAAACATTATACTATTTTTAAATTTTAATACACATATTAGTCAAATTTATATAATATATTACGAGTTCGGGTATTAAATGGGTATTGATTTTAACTATCGACCCGACCCTTACCCGAACCGCCACTACCTGACCCATAATGTTATGGGTATGCTTTGGGTATTAATTTCCCATGCCCGAACTACCCGTATCCGACCCGTACCTGCTATTACCCGACCTGTTACCCGAAATAGACACCCCTAGTTCTTGGGCATAGTGGATGTCGGATACCAAAATTCAATCTTTTGGATTCCAAATTTCCATAAATCTTCTTGGAATTTGATTAGCTAGATTGAATATTTATTAAAAAAAACATATACATAGGGATTCAGTTTCCTGAAATATGCGATTGATCTAATATCATATGTGATATGATCCGGGATCGCTACTCTGATCAAAGGCTCGCTCAGATGAGGCACAACGTGAAACAGACGATGGAGTGATGCGATGAAGTGGTTCGACTCGGCCAAGTTGTGGATTTTCTTGAACCGATGAATAGTAGAATTTCATGTAAGATCAGAGCTTGTAAGATATTCAGATTTCTAAAATCAACGAGTGAATAATTGATTGCTTGCTCAGAAGAGCTAAGGAAAGTCAACGTAGATGCACTCATACTAGAGTAAAAATACGTGGTTCACGAATTTTTAACTCTCGTCATGCTTCTTAGGACTCCACAAGCTCATTCTTGTGCAGAGGATATTGCAATATAGGTCAAGAAATACATAGTTCTCATACTAAGCTTCACCTAAAGTAAAGCGGGAATTTGTTTGGAGTTTTGTTGTTTTTCTACATTGGAAGAAGACAAGCAATGGACTCTCGCTATGAGTAGAGAGCTAGTTTAGTAAACCAAACCAAATCAAACTCAGACTATAAATTTCGACCCTTGTTTAGCTGGCAAAATCCAAAGAAAATGGGCTTTATGCGCAATTACGTATGTGTCGCTGATATATTGGGTTTTTCATGGATTTTAACTCTTATTTTGATTTTATAATAGGTAGATTTACTTGCATTTATGTGTTTTTAGGTTGCATTTGCATTGGATTTAATGTTTTAGGTGATGGAAGTGAGTGCAACTCATTCGATGAATCAAAAGAGCTTAAAAGGATTGCAAAAAGGAGACAAATGGTTCATACCAGTTTGCCATACCGTCCTAGGAAAAATATTATGAAGAAGAAACAAAGGAGACTCATACCCTTCAGACTAAACCGCGACAACAAAGCAATATGTGGGTACCGGTTTAGTCAAACCGTTACCAAAGCAAACAAAGCTTATTTGAAGAGAAGAAGGATTTATACCGGTTTGCCCAAAAAACAAAGCTGATTTGAAGAGAAGAAGGGTTTATACCGGTTTTACGTACCCACATATTGATTTGTTGCCGCAGTTTAGTCTGACTGGTACAAGCCTCCTTCTTCGTTTCTTTTCCATATCGGTTTGCCTAGGCCGGTATGGAAAACTGGTATGAACCCTTTCTTAATAAAGTTTGGGGTGGTTTAGAAAGAGACACTGAATCTTTTTTATTGATACTTCATTTGCTAAGTATCGCTTAACCATGTGTCCATTAACCGTGAATTCCTTCCCATCTTTTACCAAAAGAACAACCCCACCATATGGGAAAAATTCTTTAACATTGAAAGGACTGGACCATATTGACTTTAGCTTTTCAGGGAAAAGCTTTAATCTTGAATTAAATAGCAAAACCATATTACCAACTTCAAGATCTTTGTTGATGATCTTCTTGTCATGGAAACCTTTGGTCCTTTCTGTGTAGATCCTTGCATTTTTATAGGCTTCAAGTCTAATCTTATCCAATTCACCAAGTTGAAAGTTTCTTTTCTCTTTAGCGCTTTTGATATCAAAATTCAGCAACTTGAGTGTCCACATAGCCTTCTATTCCAACTCAACCAGAAAATGACAAGCTTTTACATAAAAAGATTGAAGGGAGTAGTACCTAGTGGAGTTTTGAAAGCGATTCTATATGCCCATAAGACATCAATTCTTCCTTGTTGTTCCAATGGTCTTCTCTAAAATATCTTTGATTTTCCTATTAGAAACTTCAACTTGACCACTTGTTTGTGGGTGATAAGGTGTAGCCACCTTATTTTTGACTCCATGTTTCCTCAACAAACCTTTAGACACCTAGTTAATGAAGTGAGTTCCACCATCACAAATCACAACCTTAGGAACTCTAAATCTTGGGAATATGGTGCTCTTAAACATCTTCAAAACCACTTTAGCATCATTTGTAGACTTGCAATGGCTTCCACCCATTTAGAAAGATAATAAACCGCTACTAGGATGTAGCTATTCCCATAAGAAGATGGAAATGGTCCCATGATTTCTATCCCCCACACATCAAAAATTTCCACTTCCATAATTGGATTTTATGGCGTCTCATTTCTTTTGCTAATGTTGCCCTTTATTTGACCTGGATCACCCCTCAAAATGAATTGGTGTGCGTCTTTGAACATTATTGGCCACCAAAATCCTGCTTGTAAGACCTTGGACACCGTCTTGAAAGTGGAAAATATCCTCCATAAGAAGATCCATGACAATGTAACACTAAAATAAAAACCTTCATTGATAGTATCGATTAGCGCTATTATATGTCTTTGGTAGCGTTTTCATAAACACTATGTATGTAGACGCTATCGTAGAGTCTCTCTTTGATAGCGTTAATTTTTTATTCTATCATACAACCAAACTATATAATAGCGCTTTTCTTATGGTGCTATCTTATGTGTAATTATACAATAGCATCAACGTATAGGACGCTATAATATGTCTCCGTTTATGATAGCGTTATTTTATTTTGCTATAATATGTCTATATTTACAATAGCGTTATTTTATTTTGTTATAATATGTCTATGTTTACGATAGCGTTATTTTATTTTGCTATAATATGTCTATGTTTACAATAGTTTTATTTTACTTTGTTATTATAATGTCTAATTTCATATATATATATATATATATATATATATATATAATAAAATTGATTTCCATAAATTTAATTTTATTAAACACAATAATCATACAAGTCTTAAAATATTAATATTTAACATTCTTCCCGTCTTATAATACAAAGACAAGTCTTGCACATTGTCGAATTTCACCACATAAGCTCAAGACTTTTAACATCACAATTGATCCAAAAAAACTATTGCTCTCTCGATTGACTTATGAATATTTTCCGACAGACCACACTGGAATTGGCAATGGCTCTCCTGCTCCAAGAAGCAAGCTACTGAATGTCACATCCCCATTTTTCCCACCTTTTCTCTCTAACAGAAGCCTGTCTGGTCTTATAATTGTGCCTAAGATGCTTCGGTTTGGCCTTAATGCTAGAATCACTTTTTTGTTTGTTAATGTAGATAAGGCCATTACAAAGGCAGATCGAATCTGTATATAATCATTACCACTTTATCAGTACATCATACCCAATCTTAAAAGTATACATTTCGATCATTGGTAAAATAAATAGAACCTGAAAGTAGTTGAATGAGTTCTTGTCAATGTCATTCTCTGGTTTCTGATTATCCAAACAAACAAATTAATATTTTTGATGTAACTGATTTTTGTTTATATAAAAAATAGAGCTCAAAGCTCACCTGTGGATCCTCGATAGAGATAAAGTATGGCTTGGCAGTGTTCAGGAAACTGGAGAGACAAGAATACTAATGTGAATTTCGATTACAACATATAATACAATGAGAATCAGAGATTAATTACTCGAACAGAAGATGAGAAGACAATAAACATAACAACACAAAGCAACATAGAAAATGATATCTTACTTGATGTCCGACTAAAAGATAACTTACGAACCTTTTGGGCAAAGAATCGGTCAAAAGGAAACAATTAGAATCAGAAGAAGACTTCATTACTGGAGCACTCACCTTCGTTATTGGATGCTCAAAAGTCATCGATGACCTTAGACGACGAAATCTTAGTAGCTTCGATGGAAGTTGGCTTCCCATCATTATAAAATAGAGAGAACAAGAGTATATCATGAGAGCTATTACCATTCCAATTGATAAGCTGAGTCTGAAATCTCGTAGGTTAGAGCCTTAGAGGAGACGAGGAGACTTACGAGAAGAAAGAAAAAACTAGAGAAAAGAAAAAAGAAGGATCAAATATCTACCGTTGAATTAAAAACATCAACGGTTAATAATAAAATAAAGAGTAACCGTTGTTTTTATGGATTGACCCATAGCAAAGTATAAATATTTAAATGTGTTTTAGAGATTTATGATTTAAAAATTGATTAGTTTAGTTTAAAATTAAAAAAAAATTTAGACTTAAAAATTAATTTATAAAATATAGTTTTATATTTTCAATGTACTTGAAATTTTTATATGCATTTTTTATAGAATCCTATCCCTTAAATTTTTATACTTTAAATTTTTGTACTTTAAATTTTCTAAGGTTTAATTAATGTTTTTAGGGTTTAGGGCTTTATAAAATATAACATATATGTTTATATACTCTAAGACTTAGTTTTAGGTACAAAGATTTAATCACCAAATCTAATATGATTTTAAAAAATACAATTAAATTTTTATTATTATATATTAGATAGAAATACTTTTAGGGTTTTTTATTTGTTTCAATAGATTTGGAAACTTAATATATCACTAACAGTTTTTGGTTTCAGAGTTTAGGTTCCAAGATTTGGGAATGATGATATGCTGATTATTAAATTCGTATACTTATACTTTAAGTCTTTAGATTTTAGGATCTATTGTTTTTAGGGTTTAGGGCTTTGAAGAATATAACTTATAGGTTGATATACTCTAAGACTCACATACTCTAAGATTTAGTTTTAGGTACAAAGATACAATCACCAAATCTTATATAATTTTGAGAAAATGCAATTAAAAAATGTTATTGTTATTATATATTAGATAGAAATAGTTTTAGGGTCTAAGAGTTGTAAGTTTATGGTTTAGAGATAGGGTTTAGGGTTTGGAATAATAAATTATAATAAAAAGTAAAAAGTAATGTGATTAAAAATTATGGTTAGGGTCTAGGATTTAGAAATGTTACTATAAATTTAAAGTATCCAACAAAAATAAAAACTTTATTTATTGTCTTATTTATGAGTTTTAATTATTATGTTGGTCAAGATTTAGGGTTTTTGAGTCTAAGATTTATAAATGACAAAATAAAAACTTTATATTTTTTTTTGTAGTTACGACTATACAATTCCATTTTGTAATTGGTGTATCTATCAGGGTGGCAATAAACATAGCAGAAACTCACTACATTGTGAAAAAGTGAAAAAAAAAATTCTCAAAAGTCTCTAAATGATGGAAAAAGATCAAAATCTGTAAACTGAGTCAAGACTTCAGAATTACACGAACAAAAAAAATAGAAAACCAAGATCTGCTTCTTTTTCTTCTATTCTTTAAACATCAGATGGAGTTGCTCTTGTTTAGGAAGAAGAGTTGAGTTTCTTAGACTGCTTTGCTCTGGTTTAGGAACTAACTTAGTCATCATCTCAACTAGAACACCTTTGAGTTATGTTTCAAAAACATCAAACATGAGTTATAATAGCTCAAATAGAATGAACCAAAAAAGGTTTCTAGCTTTAGCTAACCCAATTTGATTCAGTCATTTGTATTCTCTCCAAATACTTTGAAGCTTCTCTAACAAAATCTTAAGCAACTTCAGTTCCAAACCTAAATTCGAAATCGGATCATAACTTTTAGTGAATTCAAAAACCTTTATAGCTTGTTGCACCATACCTACAAAATGGATTATAATTCAATGTTATGCTTCCTAGCTGAAATTGAGATTCACTCCCCATTATTTGAAGCTATGTAAAATCTGATAACAAGGGCAGCCAACAAGTAGCAAACTAAACCTCTGTGTACCATAGTAGCAAGCAAAAAAATAGAATGGATTTTAGATTGAGTTCCTTGAGGAGATTTGATGTGAGCATGGATGAACCAGAACCTGAACTAGAGCTTGAACCCGAGCAGGTTCAAACCTGAAGGAAGAATCACGAGATCAAAGGCAAGAGAGCTAGCACATCAAGCCCATATGATGCTACATTCAGAGCAAGAAGATCAAGCCTGCGAAACATACCAACTGTTCAGGCTTGTCAATCCAGAAGAACCAGATTTTTGATCGGTTAGCTAAGTGGGTAATTCCTGCACTCTTTTGTCCTTAGTCGAGATGATCGCTTTTTCCCGCTTTGGATTTTTGGTCAATCACTAAGGTTTTAACGAGGAAAGTTATCCACTTCCGTTAAAGCTTTATGAGAAGAATTTGGCATAAGTATTTTTATAAATACTTGGCGAAATAAAGAAGTCTTCTAGAAGCTAACACTTGCCTTCCAAGGCACATCTTTCTATTTAATTTATAAGTCTTGTAGTTTTCTTTAAAACTTTAAGTTGTTTTCTTTTAGAACCTTGCACTCTTCGTAGTTCTGGGTTATGTTAGAAAGCCCTAAGGCTCATGTGCCTATTTAAAAATTTCGAGCCCCCTTGTTCTCATTAGCAAAGTTTTATGTCGAAAATTAAGGTTGTTCTTGGAACACTTATTGAAACTCTTGATCATTGGATTTAGAATCCCGACAATCTATATGTGCAATAGATTCAGAAAGCCTGCACTTGTTTGATTGTCTATTCTATAAGACAATTAAATTCTTCCATTCTCTTCTTCTCATAATCGCACAAACCATCATCTTTTCTTCTCATACACCATCGGCTAAGACTATATGAACAAGTCTCGGCCATATTACCTTTCCGCGACGCATCCAGACAATCAAGCATCAACCCAAGTCTGTTCCAGCCTTGTGTCGAAGTCTTCTTGTCCGATTTTCAAGCCACCAAGCCAACTGCACAATAGCTTAAAGCCCAAGGCTTGTCCGAAACCTCATATAGGCTGTCCGAGGCTTATTTGGAGTCCGAAATCCCTTGTTGCCGAGTTGAGTTGCTGTTGTTGTCGAACCTTTACCAGAGTTAGGATCTAGGAGCGTATCAGGTGGGATCAAAGTCAACTCTGTACCAAAGGCTGAGCAAAACCCTAACCTTAATCTCTTTCTTTTAGTTTCAAAATTTTCTGGTTTTTGCTAAGAACCCTAGGTTGCATCTAGATTAATTTTAAAGAATCAGAATCTTAAATCTACACCTTCAAAATTTAACCGGATTGCTAAAGGAAAAGCACATCTAGGAGAGTCCTCTAGACCGATCAAAGAATGTCCAACTTTCATAACCAAATCTGGTCTGAAAGTAACTAGGGATCGAGAACAAAACCATGGGACAGATCGTGAATCTTCTTAGGAAGAAGAGGTGTCGGACCATAGCTATGGTAGCACCATTTGACAAAGAGGTCCAAGACCTAATCGAGACTTCCTTGATCTTGCACATCAGCAGCTGAAACATATCAAGATCAAGTTCCCGTCATTTCTTGGCACGAATGAACCTGAAGTCTATCTTGACTGGAAACGGAAAATGGCATCCAACTTCCTATGCCAAGGAACACACAACATTAACAAAGTCAAAATCGTTGTTTCAGAATTCAGTGGTTATGCTTTGTTATGGTGGGAACAACTGAGAGTTGTTAAAGCAAGATCTCGAGAGCTTCCCATAACTACTTGGGATGAGCTAACGGTTCAGATGAGGCGAAATTTATTCCAGCCTACTATCATCGAGAGATACTAAGCAAGCTTCGCAAGCTAGTTCAGGGAACAAGAACCGTTCGAGATTACTTTCAAGAGCTTGAAACCCTCTTAATCCGAGCTGATCTAAGTGAGGGTGAAGACATGTTTATGTCTCGGTTTCTAGGAGGTCATAACCGAGATATCCAAGACAAGTTAGAGCTTCAGAGCTATCAAGACATGGAAGAGATGGTTCACAAGGCTGAACTGGTTGAAGCTCAGAACAAGAGGCGGATTGTCAAGCCAAGCTTTGCACCACCAGCCTCTAAACCGAAGGATTTCTCTACTCCAATGCCTAGTTTCAATCCGAAACCAGCCCAATCTAGAGAAGAAATAAAAAATACATAGGTAAAACCGCGAACTAGAACTACATTAAGTCAAAGTCGATGTTTCAGGTGTCAAGGCATGGGGCATTATGCAAGAGAATGTCCCAACAGGAAGGTATTCCTTCTCAGAGATGATGGAGAGATAGTTCCTGAAGAGGAATCAGACATTGGGTCTGAAACTAAAGAAGAAGAAGCATCGGCGGATGTGGGTGAATTGCTGGTTACAAGAAGAACTCTAAGTGTGCAAAATCAGATTGAAGAAGCATGCCAAAGAGAGAATCTATTCCACACTCGATGTTTCATACAATCCAATGTCTGCTCTTTGATCATTGATGGTGGAAGTTGTATTAATGCAACTAGTGAAGTTATGGTCCAGAAGCTAAATCTAAAAACTATTCCTCATCCACATCCATGTAAGCTACAATGGCTTAATGATGGAAGAGATCTAACCGTAACTCACCAGGTCCTAATCAATTTTTCGATTGGAAATTATGAAGATGAAGTGCTTTGTGACGTTTTGCTTATGGGGTCAAGCCATGTTGTTTTGGGAAGACCTTGGCAATCATATCGGAAAGTCATACACGACGGGTTCACTAACAAGCACAGTTTCGAGTTTAAAGGTAGAGGAATCACGCTGGTTCCACTTACTCCTACTGAGATCTATCAAGATCAGATGAAAATCAAGCAAAAAGAAAAGGAGAAGATCTCGACCAACCTCTACATAAACCACAATGAGTTTTCTAAACTCTATGACTCTGAACTTACATGTTTTCTATTCATCTGCAAAGATGCTATTGAAATCCCTAACCCAACACAGGAATTACCAAGTGAAATGAATGAGATATTGCAGGAATACAATGATGTATTTCCTGAAAAAATTCTGCAGGGTCTTCCACCTATACGTGGGATAGAGCATCAGATCGATGTATTTCTCGGTTCAGCTCTACCAAACCGGCCAGCCTATCGTACCAATCCAACTGAAACCAAAGAGCTTCAAAGCAAGTTGAAGAGCTTCTAAGCAAGGGACAAATCTGAGATTGGCCTAGCTCTACCAATATCAGCGAAGTTTGAAGCTTCCATGGGTTGGCTGGCTTTTACCGAAGATTCGTTCGAGACTTTACCACTCTTGCAGCCCCTCTTACCGAGATTATCAAGAAAGATGTTGGTTTTAAATGGGAGGAACAACAAGAACTAACCTTTCAAGCTAAGAAGCCTATAGCGTTCTTCAGTGAGAAGTTAGGAGGTTCGACCTTGAATTATCCAACCTACGACAAAGAGCTCTATGCTCTCGTTAGAGCTCTACAAGTGTGGCAGCACTACCTATGGCCGAAAGAGTTTGTGATCCACACCGATCATGAATCATTAAAGCATCTCAAAGGTCAGCAGAAGTTGCATAAGAGAGATGGACGCTGGATCAAATTCATTGAGACATTCCCATATGTCATAAAGTACAAGAAAGGTAAGGACTATGTAGTCGCAGATGCATTGTCTCAGAGGTACACTCTTCTATCTACTTTGACATCTAAGCTACTAGGATTCGAACATATTTTAGATCTTTATGAGGCTGATCCAGATTTTAAAGATGTTTATGTCAAGTGTTCTAAGTTTGCTTTTGAGAAATTTCATAGGCAAATAGGTTATATTGCAACCGATTGTGTATTCCTCAAGGCTCAATCTGAGAGTTACTAGTGAGACTAGCTCACTCTGGAGGCCTTGCTGGTCACTTCGGAGTAACCAAGACACTCCTCGGATTGCAATCTAAGTTCTATTGGCCGAACATGAGAAAGGATGTTGAGAAAATCCGCGAGAGATGTGCAACATGCAAGCTAGCTAAGAGCAGAACGCAACATACCGGGTTATATACTCTTCCCTATCCCTTCTCAACCTTGGACTGATATATCGATGGATTTTGTGATTGGTTTGCCTCGGACCAGAAATGGTCGAGATTCGGTATTTGTTGTTGTTGGCAGGTTTAGTAAGATGGCACACTTCATAGCTAGCCACAAGACCGATGATGTTGTGAGTGTAGCTAATATGTTTTTCAGGGAAGTTGTAAGGCTGCATGGAATGCCTCAGACTATAGTTTCAAACCGAGACACGAAGTTTCTGAGTCACTTTTGGCGGACTCTTTCGGCGAAACTAGGAACAAAACGTTTATTCTCTACAACTTGTCATCCACAAACCGATGGACAAACAGAAGTTGTCAACAGATCATTATCAACGATCTTAAGAGCCATAATCAAGAGAAATTTAAAGGTGTGGGAAGACTGTCTCCCCCACGCGGAGTTTGCTTACAATCACGCTAAGCATTCTTCAACTTTATTTTCTCCTTTTGAGATTGTTTATGGCTTTAATCCCAATTCCCCTCTAGACTTGATTCCTTTGCCTTAGAGAGAATGTTGCAGTGTGGAGCGGAGCAGATTCCAAAACTACATGAACAAGCTATGATCAACATAGAGAAGAAGACGCAGTAATATCAAAAACATGCCAACAAAGGGCGAAAGAAGATGTTGTTTGAAGTTGGCGATTTGGTGTGGCTTCATTTGCGCAAGGACATATTTCCAAAAGAAAGAAAATCCAAGTTGAAGCCGCGAGTTGATGGACCCTTTGAAGTTATTTAGAAGATCAACGACAATGCCTACAGACTCGACTTAAAAGGAAGTACCAAACCTCTAGTTCATTCAATGTTTCTGATTTGATTCCTTATATTGCAGATTCCGATTTGAGGTCAAATCGTTTTCAAGAAAGGGAGGATGATGTGAGCATGGATGAACCAGAACCGGAGCTTGAACCCGAGCAGCTTGAACCTGAGCAGCTTGAACCTGAAGGAAGGATCACGAGATCAAACGCAAGAGAGCTAGCACATCAAGCCCACGTGATGCTACATTAAGAGCTAGAAGATCAAACCTGCGAAACATACCAACTATTCAGGCTTGTCAATTCAGAAGAACCAGATTTCTGATCGGTTAGCTAAGTGGGTAATTACTGCACTATTTTGTCTTTAGTCGAGATGATCGCTTTTTCCCGCCTTGGATTTTTGGTCAATCACTAAGGTTTTAACGAGGCAAGTTATCCACTTCCGTTAAAGCTTTCTGAGAAGAATTTGGCATAAGTATTTTTATAAATACTTGGCGAAATAAAGAAGTCTTCTAGAAGCTAACACTTGCCTTCCAAGGCACATCTTTCTATTTAGGAGGGTGTATTCAAACAAACATTTGATATGATTTGAAGTGATTTAAGTTTTAGTGAGTTTTTAAGTGATTTTAAGTAAATTAGTAAATCCATGTGATTTGTCTTAAAATTCTGTATAATTCCACCTAAAACCATGATATTTGGGATTTTGTATTTTTAACTAAGAAAATCCACTGAAATAAAATTAAATCACCAGAAATCCACTATTTAAAATATTTCAATAACAGTGGATTTCATGAGAATTTTTAAAATCACTAGTCCAATAACAGTAGATTTTGTGAAACATTTTAAAATTCTTATTTGAATAACAATGGATTTATCAATTTAACACAAATTTTTCCAAATTCCACATTCAATACACCGCCTTAATTTACAAGTCATTGTAGTTTTCTTTAAAACTTTAAGTTGTTTTCTTTTAGAAGCTTGCACGCTTCGTAGTTTTGAGTTATGTTAGAAAGCCCTAAGGCTCATGTGCCTATTTAAGATTGTTCTCATTAGCAAAGTTTTATGTCGAAAATTAAGATTGTTCTTGGAACACTTATTGAAACTCTTGCTCACTGGATTTAGAATCCCGGCAATCTATATTTGTAATAGATTCAGAAAGCCTGCACTTGTTTGATTGTCTATTCTATAAGACAATCAAATTCTTTCATTCTCTTCTTCTCATAATCGCACAAACCATCCTCTTTTCTTCTCATACACCATCGACTAAGACTATATCAACAAGTCTCGGCCATATTACCTTTCCGCGACCCGTCCAGACAATCAAGCATCAACCCAAGTCTGTTCCAGCCTTGTGCCGAAGTCTTCTTGTCCGATTTTCAAGCCACCAAGCCAACTGCACAATAGCTTAAAGCCCAAGGCTTGTCCGAAACCTCATATAGGCTGTCCGAGGCTTATTTGGAGTCTGAAATCCCTTGTTGCCAAGTTGAGTTGCTTTTGTTGTCGAGCCTTTACTAGAGTTAGGATCCACGAGCGTATCAAGATTGGGCGTTGAGAATGTTGGACGAAGACCAACTCCATACAGATCAAACATATAAAAGAGAGAGATACACCAAGATTCCTCAGGAACTCATAGAAAATAAATCACTGGATACTAAAATTAGAACAAATAGAAATGGGATTGGTATTCTTTTTGTGGTGGAAGACAACATCAGATACAAGGAATACATCTCCTATGTTGGCTCGTTTGACCTGAATATGTTCAGTCAATCACCACTTTAAATCTAACAGACTGCAAATGACAATTATAACTACAGATCCTTTAGCTAAAGAACCAACGAATAGGATAGAGAGAAGAGAGACTTAATGGACAATAATGGCTATTGGTAATGTTCCAGCCACCATGTTAAGGCTTAAAAGCTGTAAGAATGCCAAAATTTGAAGGTCCTGGTGCTAACGATTCTACTAAGATTACACCTTTCCATGATCCAAAATCATGTGACCTGATTGCAACAAAGAACTACATTTTCAGAATTACAAACCCAAAGATAAAAAATAACTCATCACAATTCATAAGCTACAAAGTGACAAACATCTGCATAAGTCACCTAATTCTAATGTTCGATCACAACTAAAATTTGATCCATCATGTTTTTCACATACACCCAAGCTCCTTGAACATACAAAAAGTTCATCTCGATCAATCAAATCAAGTGAAGGAAAAATCATCAGGGAACCAAATTCGATACAGTTAGGGTTTGCTTTGTATAGATAAATAAATACCTTCCGAAATTGATATATGAAAAATATTAAAAGCTTCACTGAAGCAAAACCCAATGAAATTCAATTGGTGGCATCGAAACCACATAATTAGAGCAATCAACATGAAACAATAACCAAAAGCGTAATAGATTTAGGCGAATAACTACCTTGGATACGTCGCAGATAGATGAGAAGCTCAAATAACAAAGGTGAATTTGGTCAAACTAACAAGAAGGTGGCGACTAGAGAGAGAAGACCCTGCGACTGGGTCAATATAGTTGACGAATAAAATTGCGTCTCTCTTAAGCGTTTGGTTGCGGGAATTGATAAAAACGAATATCTTCTTTCACTTCCAAATAAAGAAGAAGGGAGTATAATCGCTGATGACGAGCAGAGAATCACCATTTTTGTTTTTGGCGATATCAAATCCCTTGGAACTGTGTGGTAATAGAGATTAGCAGATACAAGCAGAAACATGAAATCAAAGATTGTGGATCCTCTCATCGAAACAACCTACAAATTTTAGGGGGTTAGGGTTTATCGCGATCTCATCTAAGAAAATGGGGAATCACCAAATTACGAAAACGGAAAATTTAGTGATCGCGAAGGAAGGAAAAGAATTACATAGACTTGGAAGAATTTTTTAGTTAGGTCTAATTTAATGTGAATGTGACACGTAAACGAATTATAATTAATTATATTATAACATATGTCAACGTAGTATTTTAAAGTAATAAAAATATCTTTTATTGTTAATCTATTATTTTTTAAAATAAAATTATAACAAAAGAAAATATTTATTGTTTTTAAATAAAAACTACATAAAAATATTAATTTTATACATAAATTATAAGATTAAAATAACTAAAATATATAACATATAAAAATTAATAATATAAATTTGATGAGCAAAAAATATATGTACACGTTTATGTTTGTTTAAACATAAAAACCGCAACATATGTTGATGTTAGTTTTAACGGTTTTGTAAGAAAAACTACAGATCAAAATAACTAAATTTTAATTTTGACGTCGATTAAAATATGTAATAACATTGGTTATCATATTTAAATCCAAAAAAATTACTTATATCCGTGTATCACGCGGGACCAAATCTAGTTGAAGATAAAAAGTAAATAATTATAATAGAAGAAAAAAATAACGTTTTAGAGAAATTTGCTAAGTGAGACGAAAATAAGAGGGAAACAACCAAATTTTTGCTAAGTGGTAGCGGTTTAGGTTACTATATACTAAAGTTGTAAAATAGTGTTGTTTTTGTGCTATTAAATTTTTTTGAAATTTTGGCAACTTTTACAATAGCAGTTCAGTAATTTGCGCTATCGTGGAGTGCTATTAAATGTAGGGTTTTCTTGTAGTGTAAAAGGATCCCATTAACTTCTTTATTAGCAAGAGACCTTAGATAGAGTCCATCTTTATCCATTGTGTAAAGTTAAGTCTCATCCCATAAGTATCTTGTGATCTCTTTGAGGAACTTCTTCCTTCGGTAATCCTCCAATTCTTATGGTTCATTTCCACAAACTAAGTAGTTGACTATATAAGCATACCATGGTTCATTCCACCCGGCAATGCAAATTTTTCCAAGGGAAAAACCTCAAATCTCAGTTTTTGCTAACTTGTCAATCAAAGTTACATACATCAATTGCTCATGAGGAAGATAGAGTCATTAATAGGGATCTCATCATTAACTCTATGTCTTATAGGTGGTCGGCTACTCCATTCTCAATTTCCTTCTTATTTTTGACCTCCAAATCGAATTCTTGAAAGAGTAAGATCCATCTAAGAAGTTTTGGCTTTGCATCTTTCTTAATGAACAAATATCTCAGAGCCGCATGATTGGTGTAGACAATCACTTTTGAACCTAATAAGTAAGATTTAAACTTCTCAAATGCAAAAATAATTGCAAGAATCTCCTTTTTGGTTGTAGCATACTTGACTTAAGCTTCATCTAAGAAACTTCTGATTCTCTATACGGAATTTGGTGCTTCTAGACTTGTCATAACATCGATCTTGGCTTTATCAACCTCGATTCCCCTCTCCGAAATGAAATTCCAAAGAACTATCCCATCTTTCACCATAAAATGACATTTTTCCCAGTTTAAAACCTAATGAGTTTCCTCACATCGCCCTAAGACCCTTAGCCCCTTAGGTAAGGGTTTAAGTTCTACCTTGGGAGCCTTGAACTCACTCCAATCCTCATCTAGGCTAGTCTTACCATTGCTAGCTCCTCCTTCAACCTCTAGAGCATTGATTTTTAGCTTCTCTAGTTGAGGTAGTTCTTCAAATTCGATTAATTTCTTCCACTACAAAATTATGAGCATCAAGTCGCCTTTGCATTTCTTCCACTTTGGCATGCCTAGCTCTATGTGCACTATGTTAAACCGTTAAAGTTAATTGTAGAGCATCTTCTTTGACTAACTCTTTCAAGTACTCATTGACCAGCTCATCCATAATCTCCTTATAGAAGGCTTAACCATCTATGGTGGGTTTTTCATGATAGCTTTGATGTCATATTGTTGAACATGGTCATTTCCTAGATGTAAGTCAATCTTTCATTTCTTGACATCAATGATTGCTCTGGGGGTGGCTAAGAATGGTCTCCCAAAGATAAATGGATCGTTAGGTTCCTCTTCCATCTTCAAAACCACAAAACCAGTAGGGATATCGGTATTCCCTAATCTTATTGGGAAATCTTCTAGCATTCCAACTGGAACTCTTACGGATCTATCAGTCAGCACCAAAGAGATCCTACAAGGTTTAAAAGAAAAGAAACCAAGTTTCTTAGCAATAGAAAAAGGCATAAGACTAACACTATAACCAAGATCACATAAACATTTGTCAAAAGTAAATGGCCCTAAAGCACAAGGGAGAGTAAAACTCATTGGGTGTAGAGTCTTCACTAGCTACCTTCCCTTTGCCCTTAGGTTCAACCGCTTTCTCTCAAGTTGCCTTTTTAACTACAAACTCTGATGAGAACATCAAACCAAATATTGAACCAACACTTGTACCACAAGTTAAGGAAGCTCCAATGACACGTTCAAATACTAAGAGAATCAGAGAAAGATTCAATGAGGTGGTTCAGCCCCTATTAACAATAATGGAACTTGGAGGCTAAACATTTAAGAGATTAAGAAGCTCAATCCATGGTGGATTGAGTAGAGATTGAGAAAATAGAAGAAAGGTTGAAACTTTAAAGATTGAAAATTTTCTTCTTATTGATCAAAGTCGGCTATTACAAAGCTTATATAGTGGGAACCTTAAACATACTTAAAATGGTAAGTTGTAAGGTTCGACAAAAGGTAAATGGTGAAAAGGTAACAAGTAAAAGCATAAAGCATCACACGTTTTCTCGGATGTACGGATGTGGTCCCAAAGCAAGCCACGTGCGCGTGTGATTGGAATCTTGAGTGACTCGACCAAATTGATCCCAACAGCTACAAAATTCCTTCTAGATCTTTCTTAAACTCGGACAGCTGGCTTAGAATTAGATTCGTTGACATATCATCTAATTCGGTTGAGTCTTGAGGTAAATAAAGTTTCTCGATGGTTATTGAGAAACTGCGCATGGTCGGTAAGGTCTGCACATGTTTTAATCGAGCCAGACCTCAGTTTATGCGCATCAGGCTGTTCTGTGTGTTTTCCTTGTGCTTGGATCACACGCTATCTCGAATATGCGCATAACTAAATTATGGCCTTGTTCCGCACGCGTGGCTTGAGTGAACCATGCGCACATTCTTGTCCTGGCCTAGTCTTCGTCTTGTCCTAGTCCCGATGATGTGCATGGTTCCGATGGCCCCAACTAGGGCTGGGCATTCGGTTAACCATTCGGTTTCGGTTCGGTTGTATTCGGTTTCGGTTATTATGGTTAGAGAAATATAGTATCCAATCGGTTATTTTAGAGATTTCGGTTTCGGTCGGTTCGGATATTTATTGGTTCGGTTCGGTTCGGTTAGTAACCGATTAATGACCGAGAATAAAATCGAATAAAAACCAAAAAATAACCAATGAAAAACCGAAATATAACCAATTACTAACAAAAAATAATCGATTAAAAACGTAAATAACCGATTAAAAACCAAAAATAACCAATTAAAAACAAAAAAAATAACCGACTAAAAAACAAATTATCAAGAAAAATAAAATAATCTAGAACTTAGAAGCATCAAGTATTCAAGTTATAATAGAAAAACTACTAGAAACAGAAAATTATATATTTCTTAATAAAACTTTAATAATATTATATTTTTATAAATAATAAAAAGTTTATATCTAAAACAAGTTAACGATTCTCTGTCTTTAATTTTATTATATATATATATATATATATGTAATATTTTAATAATTC
>OVBE01006525.1:0-19756 GCA_900406425.1 Iberis pinnata | reverse complement strand
ATCCAACATATTCTCATTGCTTAGTACTTTCCCATTATGGATTGATAAAAACCCGTCTATAATACAACGATGGGTTGATTGATAACCCAGGGACCGAAAACCCCTATTATCACCATCACCAAGATGAAAACCGATGTATCTTCAGACCTCGAGTAGACCATTTCACAAGAATGCAAAAGGATCAAGAAATTGTAGATTCTCTTTGGTATAAACTCCAAAGAAAGAGTCTCTTTCAAAGAGAATGAGAACAACGATCTCTCTAGATCCCCACTGGAGAAATTTTGACTAAGTATCTCAAGTAATGAGACATGTAAGGGACAAGTAAGCTCTTTTCCATGAAGTAATGGGCTGATGATTAAAATTCGTTTCAGTAACTGAAAATATTGGCCATAACATTTCCTGAAAAATGCACCAGAGAATATACCCATAATATCAAAGCTATGTAAACCAAAAACTAATGAAGATCCATTAATCACCACTACAACAATATCAACTTAAGTGGCACAAAATGCCATACCAAACATTTATATCGTGTTGGAGCTAAAACATTGATGAGGAAGATCGCCAAATTTTTACTTGATATTTAGTCACCATATGAATGAACTGTCTGAAGCTGGACAAAGACTCACCTTCTTTGTAGAACTATCCCACCAAACCCGAGATGTAAATGGAGATAGAGAATACATACTGATTTTACGGGCATGTACAAATGCATTTCCGGGGATAAACTGAGAGAATTGCTTCACTAATAGACGGACATTAATGTGGTCAATACTACCCGAGACCATTGGTCTTCACAAAAAACACAACCGCTTTTGGAGTTTGAGAACCATCATATCAAACAGGTCGAGACTGTCGAAGTTGGGGTGCTTAAGTGGTCACCCACCGGAATCCATCCGGAGAGATAAGCTAGCAGCGTAGTCTATGGTGAGAATCTTGACCTTGAAACGCAGCAATATGATTCTTCTAAAGAGTCCCGAAAAATTTGTAGAGACCATTGCTTTGTGAGCGCAACCAAGCAACAATGTTAAAGTGAAGGAATTGAGCCACGGAAAGCCAAGTGGCTTAAACCATGGCCGCAATGTCAATGAAGCAAAGGGAATAAGGCGATACCAACAAATGCAACCCCTAAGAAGCTTCACCAAATGATGCTGGCTAGAGTAAATCCAAATCTTGAAAGAAACCCACAAAGAGAATCAGGGAGATTAGGAGCTGCACCAATGCAAAGAGGATTGGTAAGAGAGCAAGGGATAAACTGCTCATTCTCCGGGCTCCATCATAGATCCATATCGCAACAAAGAAAGTACAAAAAAACTAAATGAAAATGCATGAAGAAGATGAAAAGGGAACTAAGTAGGCAACGCCAACAGAGCCAGAGCTCGTCAGCGCGGGGAAACGTCCACACAAGAAATTCCTCGATTGTGTGCATGGGAGAAGATAACAGCGGCTAGGGTTTATATTATTTTGTTATTATATATTATAAATATTAGTTAAAGATTGAACGTTTTCGATTAATAGCTGTTGAAAAAAGATTGAATCTCAAATGTTTAATCATTTCAAAATTAAATATAAAACTTTTGTGATCCTAAAATTTAAATTGTAAGTTTTAAAAATTTAACTTTTATGTTTTTGGTATTTTTAGAAGAAAAAAATTTTAATCGTATTTTTATGTTTTTATTTTTACAAGAAAATTTTTTTATAAAATTAATTGTTAATAAATATCTCGTTACAAGAGACGTTTAATTTAAAATTTATTGCTAATTTATAGTGTCATATATTCACGTCCGATTCTTTTTTTTTCAACATACTTATTCCCACTTTGGAGATTTGAACTAGGTGCATGACATCAAGCTCTAGAGCCACTTGCCACTATACTAAAGACACTCTACTATTCCGTCCGATTCAATGTACAAACCACACACTTTTTATTTTATTGTTAATATTTTATCAAACATACTAGTTTTTTAGCTTGTGTTCAAAAATACCATAACTCCAATTTGTTTCAAAAATATTTTAAAAATATTTTTGTTCAAGAAATATCACAATATATAATAGTTTTAAAACTTCAATTTTAAACATAAACTTCCAGAACTAATCATCAACCCCTTAAAAATAAACTCTAAACTCTAATCAATAAATTCAAACTCTAAAATTTAAATAATAAATCTTTAAAGATTCAAATTTATATTTATGATATTTTGTAAGAAAAACATTATAAAAGTATTTTTGAAATGATTAGGAATGTATGGTATTTTAGTAAATAAACTTACTTTCATGATATTTTATGGCATCAATCTTCAAAACAATATCCTCAATTGTTTTTCCTGTAGTTTTTTCTTCTATGTATCTATAATTGTTTACCACCATGTAAACTGAATATTAAGAAGTATCCCTACGAATGATAAGGGGAAAAAAAATGCACGAACGTAAAAGCTCTTTTAGTGAGGGATATTATTATATAATTGTCTTTCAATCTCTACCTCTAGTAATACCCAAGAGAATAGTCAAATCCGAATATGAGAATGTAGTCTAGTCAGGCATGTATATATGTGACCTTAATTCTCTAGCCATTATCTTAAATTATGTTTGTGATTATTGACTTAAATTCTTCTCGGATTATTCTATTGCGTCACATTATCCTCAAACTAATATTGGAGACATACTTTTGTCTCCGTTGGTTACTTTTTCTTTTGCAGTTATCTAATGTATATATAACCGAATAAAAGTGATTGGATAAACTTTGTTGGGACCTATGTATGTATAAGCCGGTCCTACATAATATCCCATGTGGGCGTATGACCTTCAATTATTTTTTTAACTAACCAAAGAATGTGGTCAAGTGGCAAACATCCAATGACAATTATTCTTTTATAGATCTAAGTTAGTTGTTCAGCTTATGACCTTCAATTATTATTCACTATATAAGTTACAAAACAATGTGGTTAAGTTGCAAATTTGATCATTCTTTTTATAGATCTAAGTTAGTTTTCAAGCTTCCGACAGTCTTATTATTATGTATTGTTTTATCCATTTCACATGAATTCATGTTCTTAAAATATTTTAAATTTCAAATTAACTTATATTTTATGTGACAGTTAAATGTGTTTTAATGATTATTTATATTATGCATATTGTTTTATCAATATTGATTTATCTTCAAGCTTATATTAACATTATCCCTTTAAACTTGAGCTCTTCACTAGAAAAATCTTGAACTCCAACAATGTCCCTCATCTCCTTGAATTTACTTCGATCAAGTGCCTTTGTTAGAAAATTAGCTTTATGTTCAATTCTGGGTACATATTCTACTTCCACTTGTTCATTCTCAACACATTCACATATGAAATGATATCTTTTGTGTATATGTTTACTTCTCCCATGAAAAAGCATGGTTCTTCATAAGTGCTATTGATGATCGATTGTCAATGTGAACCGTCACCTTCTTGTGCGATTTCCCTAAGATCTCTTCAATAAGTTCTTGAAGTCATATCGCTTGCTTTGTTGCTTCAGTTGCTGCCATAAATTATGCTTCGCAAGATAATAAAGCCACACTTTTTTTCTTCCTTGAGCTCCAAGTAATAGTACATTCGTTAAAGTAAAAGATATGACATGTTGTACTCTTTCCATCATCTGGATCTTCATTATGACTACTATCAATGTATCCTACTAAACCTGTCAGTTTTATTCGCTTAAACATAAGACCATAGGACTTTGTTCTTTGTAACTATCTCAACACATGTTTAAGTGCAGCTCCATGCGATTCTTTCGGCTCATGCATGTATCTACTTAGCATACCTACACAATATGAAAGATCCGACCATGTGTGGAACAAGTATATGAGGCATCCAATGTTCCTTCTATACTCTTTCTCATTAATACTCTTCTCTTTAGGTGCTTTTGATAGTTTAAGTCCATAATCCATTGGTATGTGAGTTGCATTGCATTCTTTCATTCCAGTTTCTTCTAGTATTCTTTTTGCATATCTTTCTTGATGGAGTACGATACCTGTTTCAAATTAGAGTACTTCAATACCTAGGTAATATGTCAATTTACCTAAGTCGCTCATCTCAAACTTAGTTGACATCCCTTTCTTGAACTTTTGTATCAATTCTAACGTAGATCATGTGACTAATAAGTCATCAACGTAGACAGCAACAAGTAGAAGATGGTCTTTCTCCTTTTTTTTATACAAAGAGGGTTCTTTTGAGCACTTTATGAAACATAATTCCTCAAGAATGATGTTAAGCTTAGTGTTCCATGCTCTTGGAGCTTGCCTTAGACCATAAAGTGTCTGACTTAATCGATACACTTTGCTTTCACTCCCTTTTATCTCGAATCCATAAGGTTGAGCAACAGAGATTTCTTCTTTTAGTTCACCGTGAAGGAATGCGGTTTTTATATGTAGGTGATGAAGTTCCCACCCATCAAAGCGGCTAGAGCAATAATATATCTTATTGTCTCAATACGGGCTACTAGTGCAAACACTTCGTCAAAGTTTATGTTGTATTTTTGTACATATCCTTTTGTTACTAGTCTTGCTTTGTACTTGTTTATGCTTCCATCCAAAATTCTCTTTATCTTGAAGACCCATTTTAATCCGATTGGTTTGACTCTGATGGCCAGATCTACTTGTTCCCATGTTTTGTTCTTTATGACCGAAGCTATCTTTTCTTTCCATGCATTAACCCAAACTTTTGATTCTTTTGCTTCTTTATACCTCCATGAATCTTCATCTAACGATAGAATCACTCGCGTACTCTCAGTTTCTGCTACCATCACATAGTCATCAAGATATGATGGCTTTTTTCTTTATCATTATGATCTTCTAAGACGATGAGAAGGTAGTTCTCCACTAGCTTCGGTTTCATCTTCGTTTGAAACACCTTCTTCTTCATTATCTTTATCTTCTTCTTCTATCAAATTCTTGTCCTTCCTTAGATATAGCTTCTTCTTCTGTTGTTTCATCGTAAGTAATCTCCTTGAGATTCATTTGATTTTTTCATTATGTGATTGAGCTCCTTTATTTTTTTTGTCCCAATCCCAACATCTTTCTTCATCAAAGGATACATACTTACTACAATATTTCGATGTGTTGGTCATATAGAAGATAATCTTTTGAACCCGGCTCGATTTCCAAGTGTACTAATGTTTGAAACTTATCATCTAACTTCTTTAGATGAGGAGCTAATATTTTGGCGCAACCAATGCATCCGAGAAGATGTTTGATGCTCAGTTCCTTGTTCTTGAGACCTTCGTATGGAGTTTTTGTTTTTAATGACCTTATCACAACTCAGTTTAAAAGATGTGTAGCATGTCTTATAACTTCTCCCAACAAATACTTCTTGTCATCTCCATTAACATTATGTTTCTCCTTTCTACTATTTCGTTTTGTTAAGGTGTATAAGGTGCAGTTAAGTGCTCTTCCTAATTTTTCGCAGAATAATTGGAATTCTTGAGACATAAATTCACTACCTTTGTCAATTCTGAATGTCTTGATCGTAGCTTCTGTTTCTTTCTCAACTAGTGCATTTAAACCTTTGACTTTTCTGAACCCATCACTTTCTGCTTTGATAAAATACTCCAAATGTATCATGGCTTGTCATCTATTAGTACAAAGATATACTTCTTTTGTGCAGCTGTAGGAAGTGTGATTGGTCTACAAAGATCTCTATGCACAAGTTTTAAAATATGTATTGCTCGAAAATCCGTAGCTTTAGAAAAATATTTTCTAACTTGTTTACCAAGAAGCATGATGTACAAGTTTCCTTTTCAATCCTAATTGTTGGAAATCCAATGACCAGCTCTTTCATCATCATTGTTTTCATGGTTTCGGGCCCAATGTATCCAAGTATTGCATGCTACTTTGTTGATTCATTAAGTTTTGTCAAATACAAGCGCTTTGTCTCTTTAATCTCCAAATTGACCTTATAAAGTCGATTTTTAGATCTGATCGATCTTAGTAGCAAGTTTCCCTTTCGATCATAGATCACTAGACAAGTCCCTTTCATGTTTACTTCACATTCTACTTTAGTAGCTTGCCCTAAGCTTATGATATTGATTATCAGGTCATATATATAGAAGACATCAGCCAATATTTTCTTATCACCGTTCTTGCTTATGAAAAATATGGACCCTTTTTCCTTTTATGTCAATTCGAGAATCGTCTCCAAATATCACTTTTCCTTTAAACTTCTCGTTAATCTTACAAAAGTAGGAACAATTTCCAGTCATATGATTGCTTGTTCGGTTATCTAGGTACCATATGTTCTCTTCCTCAGTATGTATCTCGAAACTGCTAGGTTTCACTTTCTCTTCATTGAGGTATACAACTTCATGCATCATCAACTGATCAGCTTATTCAGTATCTTCTTTGGTTTCTTTTGTTTCTTGAAGGTTAAGTAATCTCTTTGGGCACTTCATGCAAAGTTTCCAGTCTTGTCGCATCGATAACATACTATTTTAGACATGTCTCTCACTTGTCTACCAACTCCGCGTCCTCTTCCTCTTGACATTGGATGGATGATGAGCTTGGCTCTTTTGTTTTCGTTGAGTGTGTAACAATCTCTTGATCTTGTTCTCCCATGATTTGATTCTTCCTCTTCAAATCTCCTTGATTGTGTGTGTAACGATTTATTCTTTAAATCAATAATATGCTCTAATACCAAATATTGATTTAAAGCGATGGATATTAAGGATTTAGTTAAGAAATAACTCGTCCTATTAACTTTAAAAAATAACTCAAAACTAAAGCTCTCAAATCCCATAAGTTATGCCACTACTTGAAATCTCCTTATACAATCATCAATTTCCTATTCATTATTAGATTTAATATAAGTTCGATAACTCCTAAATATATTGTAGTTATTTTCTAAAATATATTAGATAATCTCGAAAGAACGACTTCTCTATTTATCGGTTATGTGAATACATCAAGTGAATCAACACACCAATAAGGTAAAGAAGTGCCAACAAAAATAAAAATAACATTGTGCTCTTGAGATCGTCTAGCAAGTAGATCAGCTCTAAGGTTAGACGATCGATTTTGATAAATCAAGTTGAAAGCACCATAGTGCTCCTTTAGCTTGGAGTATTCCTGTAGCTCTGCTGCGAAGGCTGGCCACGCTATTGGTGATTGCACCATTTGTGTCAGCTCGACGGAATCGGTCAGGAAAAGACCACAAAATCTTCGTTTTTGTTTAAGCGACTTCATCGCCCAAACTAGGCCATATAACTCCGTATGGATGGGTGATTGACATTGCTCCGAGCCTTTCATACCCAAAATGTCCACTGTTCCATATTGGAGTTGTAGAACCCAACCTAAACCACAAGTTCGAGACCCTTGCTTCCAGGATCCATCTATGTAGCACGCTACTGGGTTTTGACACCACAGTTGCAAGTTACAGATATTGGGAATGTTTTCCCGTATCCAGTGATTTTGAACCTCTTTCTGCTTATTTTCATTAGTTGACCCCCATTCCCGATATTCCACTAGAGCATGCTGCACTATGTCTGGTGGAGATTGGATTTAACCACGATATACTACCGCGTTACAGGCTTTCCAAATAAACCATATGAGCCAAACGAACATTTTGAAAGGCTCTGCCTGTAATGCAGAGGATGAACTCTACAGCAGAAGATATTGTATATTTTCAAGGAGACGCGGTGATGGAGCAACACTATCCTCAAACGAAATATTAGCTAGAGCCCAACATTGTCGCGCAGGATGACAAGTAAATAAAACATGGTTTATTGATTCATCATGAACACCACATTGTGAGCATAACAAATCGACCTGTAATTTCCACGATGCCAAATGCACATTGACCAGGACGGCACCCGACAATACTTGCCACAAAAATAACTTCATTTTAGTCGGGGCACTAATGGACCAGATTTCCTCCTTTAATGAGTTGATCGAGGGTTCCTGAAGAAGAACTAAAGAACATGTATCATTAGTTACCAGAAACTTGTATCCGGATTTCACCGTGTATTGCCCAGATTTTGTAAAATGCCAGCAAAAGTTATCAACCACTAATCGCGATGGTCGAATACTTAAAACTGATGCCACATCACTCTGATCAATTAGATGTTCCACTAGAAGTTTATTCCACCCATGAGAAATGGGATCTAATAACTCATTAACATGCATATCCAAATTTATAGTGGTTAATCTGACTTTGGGGGGTCTTGCTCGAGTTCCCGATATCCAGTTATCCGATCATACCTTAATATTATGACCAGTCCCAACTAAACGTCGAAAACCGTTCCTAAAGCGATGAATTGTGTTCCAAATGCTTCGCCAGCCATATGAAGGTCGATATGGTTTTGGCGCTTGAAACAGGGATTTACCATGAAAGTGTCTTCCACCCATCGCTTTGGCCAATAATGAGTTGGGATTTTGCTGCAATCTCCACAACTGTTTTGCCAATAGAGCCTGATTAAATTTCTCTAAATCTTTGAAACCTAGACCACCCCATTATTTGGGGTAAGCACATCCGATCCCAGGAAATCCAATGTAAACCTCGGGATTGGCCACTGGAACTCCACCAGAAATCAGAAACTGCACCAGCTAATTTCTTTAATAATTGTTTCGGTAAGATGAAACAAGACATCACATAAGTAGGCAAAGCTTGTGCTACCGATTTTATCATGATCTCTTTACCTCATTTAGAAAGCAGTTTCGTAGACCATCCATTGATTCTACTATTAAGACGATCCCAAACATACGCAAAAACCTGAGCTTTTAAACCATGAAGTTGTTCTGGGATCCCCAAATAGTTCCAGTACCCCCAATCGATAAATACCTAATCGATGTTGAAGCAATAAACGATCCTGGTACGGGAAACGCTTACCAAAAATAACCGTTGACTTTTCAAAATTAATACATTGGCCCAAGGCTTGTCCGTATAGATGGAGAATTTGTACCACACACTCTACTTGGCTTAGTGTAGCTTTGCAGAAACAAAAGACTATCATCAGCGAAGAGCAGATGAGAGATTAGGGGGGAGATGCCCTACCAAATTTGATACCTTGGATATGCTTCCTAGATTCAGCTTGATAAAGATTAGCAATAAGCACCTCTATGCAGAGAATGAACAAAAAGGGAGATAAAGGGTTCCCCTGCCGGAGTCCCCTGGACGGTTGTATCATCCCTTTGGGATTGCCATTGAGTATAACTTGGTATGAGTCTGTCTCGACATAAGTCATAACCCAATTAACCCATTTAACCGCAAAACCCATTTTGAGTAAGGTGGCGCGGAGAAAACTCCATTCGACTCGATCGTACGCTTTACTCATATCCGTTTTTATGGCCATAAAATCCTTCATGCAGCTTATTTTGGATCTGAGTGCATGAAACGCCTCTTGCACCATGAAGGCTGACTGTGTCTCAGAGACCAAATCAGAAAGTATATGTTTAAGACGATGACATAACACCTTAGATAAGATTTTATAACATACATTGCATAAACTGATGAGGCGGAATTCCATCATTGTTCGAGGTCGTTCCGTTTTTGGAATCAGACAAATTTGCGTTTCATTCAGTCGGGGATTGAAAGAACCTATCACCATATAATTGCAAACCATCTCAATCACATGGTTACCTACGATATGCCAAAAGCGTTGATAAAAGAGAGCAGTCATTCCATCAGGCCCCAGGACCTTTTCTGGATTCATGGAGACACTGTTTCTCTAATCTCCAAATCTGAAACCGGTTTTAATAATATTTCATTCATCTCATCCGTTACTAACCATTTAACCGACTCAAGAGCATGGTCTAAGTTCCCCGCAATTGATGCCTGAAAGAGAACTTGAAAGTAACTAACCGCCGCAAACATAATATCCTCTTCCTTTTCAACCTAATTTACAGATCCTGAAGTTAACCCTGTGATTCGATTTCTGCCTCGTCTGTGTTTGGTTGTAGCGTGAAAAAATTTAGTATTTTTATCACCCTCCTGTAGCCATGTGACCCGACTTTTTTGTTTCCAAAAAATTTCCTCTTCGGTGATTGCTGCCTTTAATTGATCAGCTAATTGAGTAATGTCCTCCAAATGAGAATCATCGCTAGAAATTGCACTATCCAACCGATTTTTTAAATCTTCTAGCTGATTACCAGAGTTTGTGTTAGCTGTTTTCCTCCACTTTGATATCTGACGTCGACAAAACTTAACCCTATCTCCTAAAAATAACTCATGAGATGTATTAGAACCATTCCATCCTTGTTGTACAATTTGTTCAAAATTTGGCCGTAGGAGCCATCTTTTGTCAAATTGAAACTAATGAGTTCCCCGAATCTGTCTTTGAGCGTAATGAAAAAGGATCGGTCTGTGATCGGATCCTAAAAATCGTAAATATTCTACAAGTTACCATGTAAACATGTCAAACCAATCCTCATTGCCCATAGCACGATCTAGACGACAACAAATTATATTCTTTCCCCATCGGCCGAACCAAGAAAGACTGTTACCCGTATAAGGAAAATCCATCAAGCCATAACATTGTCGCATTAATCGAAAATCAAGAAAAGAACTCTCAGGACGTGTTCTACCTCCTTGTTTTTCAGAATGATCAATTATTTCGTTAAAATCCCCGATCATGGCCCACGCTCCAGATCGATTGAACTAATTCTTTTTAACCGTTCCCAGACTTTATCACGTTTATTTATAACAGGATGACCATAAAAAGAGAGATAAATGTTTTATTTCCATCCAAAGTAACCAAGGTATCGATTACATATTTATTATGAAAAAGCACTTGAACATTAAACTCTTTTAAAGCGAAAAGGGCTAATCCCCCGCTAAGACTAGAAGGGACAACAACAAATAAAAAATCATAACCCAAATGCGCTTGAAGATCCTGAAGAAACTCTCGATTCTGCTTCGTCTTCATTAAATAAGTAGGCTCTGGAAGATCGTACGCCGAAGATCCCGTAACCGCCGAACTGTCAAGAAGCTTGCCGCTCCTTGATAGTTCCAACTCAAAATCATCTAACATGTTTCCTGGTGGTGTTCCTCAACCACCTGGCTTACAAAAGTCTCAGATTCCTTCTTGCTTAGAAGATCCATCTCTGAGCGGGATGGGAACATCTCATTTGTCAGCTTTGAAATCCAAAAAGGCGAGATGTCTGATTCCTCAACCTGGAACCGCGGAAAATAGAATGACCAATTTTCTTCTTGGCTTGTAATGCCTTGCTAAGGAAGGCAGCCCTCTTGGATATTTTCTTTTTACCCTTAAAAATTACATATGATAAAGCACTATCCTTTTGCACGATTTTAGCATTTGATCAATTCTCCTGGTCAAAGTCAAATTTCAAAAATTCCTCAACATCTTGGTCTTGTAATGACATAAAAGTTTCTGCACCAATTTCACCAATTTGTTAAGGAGACCCAAAAAAAATTGACAGACATATTGTTAAGGGGACCCAAAAAAAATTCATTAATCTCACCAATTTCTAACTCTAGGCCCAGTCCAGAATCATTTGAAGCCCATACCCCATCATCTTCCACGAGAAGGGCCTTGCCCAATCTTCTTTTATTTGTTGCTCAGCCCATCTGGCCCAAAAGTTCATCCGAAGAAGCCTGCACCACCTGGTCCTGTGACTTGGGCTCTTCCGAAGGCCTCTTAGCAATAAATTGTGCCTGACCCAAACGCTCCGCTTCTTGCTGAAACTTAGACCTATCCATTTGGTCTGCCACAATAGAGCCCAATGGGCTTGCAATAGCTGTGGCATGCGTGCTTTGCGCCTTATTGGGCTCACGAGTAAAATTATTTTCTAAAAGCCCAGAGGCTAAAGTTGCTAAACCTCGGCCCAATGGATCATCGACGATTGTCCCGTTAGCAGTAGAAACCCCATATTTTATTGGGTCTTGAATTAGTTCATTGGAACCTCCACCGGAGCTTATCCTCGGCAACTCAGGAGTAGCCAAACCTTTAGGAAAAAGCTTGCGCTTGACTGGTGGCCGGGATGTAGATTTTTCAGTACCGCAACTAGAGCCCTCTCCGGTATTTATCTGACGATTCTGCCAATAGTTACGGCGGTGATCGGACGGTCCTACTCCTCGTACATACTTATGCGGACCGCCATCAGAATTACCAACTTTTCGAAAAGGTTTCTTCTCTATATCCTTCTGTAACAAAGGACACTCAAAGACATCATGAGTGAGCTTCTTACATCCGACAAAAACCATGAAGGTTTTCATACTCTAATTTGACCCGGAGCAAATCCCCATTTGGCAATTCGAGTTCGCGGTTGAAAACCAGAGAATTTTTCGTATCAATGATAACTCGAATCTTTCCTTCTTGGGCATCTACAACCACACACTCACCAAATTCGTCTCCGATACTACTAGAGTGATTCGAATATGTAAATGTCAGGTACACCAACAATGTAAATCCAAAAAATGATGGAAGCCGGATAATCCAATCTGGAATTCGGTACCCAACGGTCCAAAGTTGTCATCCAACGATCAAAGAAAAACGACCTTAAAGCCAAAACCTTTTCTAAGTCCTCTTCTTTTTGAAACTTATATTATCTAAACCTAAATAGAAAACTTCATTTTCTCTCAAGCTATTTCAAGCTTAGGTTAACCGGAGTATAAGATAACTAACCAAAGATTGAGTAAAAGTTAGAAAAATGGTAATTTGTTCATCCTACAAAGAGTTTGAATCTTTTAAATCAACTACACCAAACAAATCCGGAACCACATCAAATCTAGACCCAATAACATTTGTATTCTTTTCTGTTTGAAGGTGACTTTGTTTATGGATGCACTCCAATTAATTATTTAACAAAATTGGATGTAATAAATTTCTAACAATTAATTGCCATCTAATTATTTTTACTTCCCACTGTTAAAATTTGAACTCTTTTTTTCTTTCTTTCTTGGAGTATAATATCTTGAAGATGTCATCTTATGTGATTGACTCCCTACGTATCAAATTGTTTCAACAATTTAATTGGTGCTTTTGTGTTACTATACAAAAATTTAAACCTATATATTATTTATATTGTATAGAATAATTTTTGATTGGTTAAATTGGATATAGTTAATGTTATTTTTACAAAAAAAAAAAAGATAAATTAAATAAATTTTTAGAGATGAATACTTTAGATCAACACAATGAGGTACATAGATCAAACATAGGTATCTTTAATGTAGCAGGTGAATACTTTAGAGATGTTTACACAACTAATTTACCTGATCCAACTATTCAATCAGAGGTTATTGCTAGTGTATCACCAAGGGTAACACCTGATATGAATCAGGATCTAATTAGGCATGTTACCTTAGAAGAAGTTAAGCTAGCAGTGTTTTCAATGGCACCATCAAAAGCTCTTGGTCCAGTTGGTTTTACCAGTCAGTTTTATCAACATTTTTGGGAGGAGTTGCATCCCCAAGTATAAGAAATGGTACATAATTTTTTTTAATAATAGTTGTATAGATGATGGTCCGAATCATACAAATATTTGCTAGATCCCAAAGGTTAATAATCCTCTACGTATGGCTGATTTTAGACCAATCTCATTGTGTAATGTTAGTTACAAGATAATTTCAAAAATTCTTGTTAATAGGCTTAAACCATTCCTTTCCCTATTAATTTCAGAAGAGCAAGCAGCATTTGTGCCAAATCATTTAATCACAGAAAATGTATTAGTAGCTCATGAATTGCTACATAGCCTAAAGGTTAGGAAAATGTGTTCTAATTCATTCATGGCTGTAAAAACAGATGTCTCTAAAGCCTATGATATATTAGAATGGAGTTTTATTGAAGTTTCTCTTAGACAAATGGGATTTCATGAACTATGGATTAGATGGATAATGTCATGTATTCAATCAGTCACTTTTTCAATACTGATTAATGGATCCCCACGGGAGTTTTTTTCAACCAACTAGGGGATAAGGTAAGGAGATCCTCTTTCCCCCCCCCCTTATTTATCATATGCTCAGAACTTTTAAGTAGTCTGTTTAAGCATGCATCAAGTAGTAATCAGTTAAGGGGTCTTAAAATCAGTAATAAGAGTCCAACAATAAACATTTGCTGTTTGCTGATGACTCTACGTTTTATTGCCAAGCAAATGTATCTTCTGCAGTCATTGTTAGGAATATTCTTCACAAGTATGAAATGGCTTTTGGTCAACAGATAAATCTGAACAAATCATCAATTACATTTGGTAGTAGGGTAATGGCAGCCATGAAAACAAGGGTTAGACACATTTTAAATATTCACAATGAGGCTGGATATGAGAAATATTTGGGTTTACTTGCCCAATTTGGTAGGAAGAAAATTGACCTCTTCCAATTCATTGTTGAAAATATCAAGCAAAGAACTGAAGGGTGGAGTAAAAAATATCTGTCTCAGGCTGGAAGAGAAATATTGTTGAAAGCCATAGGTTTGGCAATGCATGTATACTCAATGACATGTTTTGAGTTGCCAAAAGGGATTTGTGCAGAAATTGATAAAGCTATTTCACAATATTGGTGGTCAAAGAATCAAAACCACAGAGGAATGCATTGGATGGCTTGGGATAGAGTTACCATTCCTAAATGTGAAGGAGGGTTATGATTTATAAATATAGAACTTTTTAATCAATCTTTACTTGCCAAACAGTCTTGGCGTTTGCTCAAATATCCAAATTTCTTACTAGCTAAAACACTAAAGGGTCGTTATTATGCAAATTCATCCTTTCTTTCTGCAACTATTGGTAGCCAAAGATCTCTTGGTTGGAAGTTTATAATCAAATGTCGTGAAGTTTTAAAGAAAGGCTTAAGAGTTTTAATTGGCTCTGGTGAAAATACTAGTCTTTGGAATGACAATTGGTTATCTATAGATCCACCAAGGCCTCCACGAATGAGAAACCATTCTTCTGCTCAATTTACAAATGTGGCACAGCTTATTCATCCTTCTACCAAATCTTGGGATCAACATTTGGTTCATCAATTAGTTGTGGATGAAGATATCCCTAAGATCTTAGCAATAAAGTTACCAAAATTACAATGTCCAAATGTTTTAGGTTGGCATTATAATACTAATGGTGAGTATTCTATTACATCTGATTATTGGCTTAGTACTCGAATAGATGATAATCATATGTTTCATATGAATCAGGACAATACCAATATTTTAAAACGAAAGATTTGGAAGTGTAATGTAACACCAAAAGTTAAACATTTTTTATGGAAAGTATTGTCTAATATTGTTCCTGTTGGTTCTGAATTAAAAAGAAGACATATATCTCAGACTGATCTTTGTTTAAAATGTAATGCACCTGAAAATTTAAACCATTTGTTGTTTATGTGTCCATAATCTTGTTTTGTATGGTCTAATTTTCAGTCAGCAGCTTTTGATCTATTTGATCCTAATTTTCTGTTGAGGATAAGTTATTTTTTTAATGGATTGGTCACATTTACGTTCTACTAATGTTGCTAATTGTTTACCTTTGTTTATACTTTGGTGGCTATGGAAGGATAGGAATAACTTTGTGTTTAAACAGAAAAAGATGGCATGAGAATCAATAATTCAATATGCAGGTTATGATGCTGATGATTGGTTAGCTTCTAATCCAGAAAAGATGAGACAGAGACCTTGTTTATCTAGTCCAAAAATGTCTAATGGCTATTCGAGGACTGGTTGGCATAGACCTCAACCTCAATGGATAAAGATTAATTATGATGCAGGATATAAGAGTACAACATGTTTATCAACTGCTGGATGGATTTTTATAGATGCTATTGGGTCCTATAGAGGGGCTGGTCAAGCAGTGTTACAGCCAGCTACAAGTGTTATTGAGGCTGAAGTATATGCCTTGTTAATAGCACTTCAACAAGCATGGCTAAAAGGTTTCAAATATGTTCAGTTTGAAGGAGATAATAAGTTGCTAAATGATTTGGTGAATGGTACAACAATCTCATTTGACTTAGCTAATTGGATAAGGAATGTGTTATGGTGGTCAAAGAAGTTTGTTGAGGTCCGGTTTACATGGATTCGGCGAGGTTCAAATCGGTGTGCGGATACTCTTGCAAGATCTCAATTAAGATGTGCAAGTTCTTTTACATATCATGTTATTCCTCCTTTCTCTGTTAAGAAATTAATGTTGGATGATGATATTCACTTTCAGTTTTAATTAAAGTTGTTATGTGCTAAAAAAAAATTATATTTTACTAAATAGTGTGCAAAAATTTTAAACATGATATCTTTTTAAAGAAAAATGTATATTAATAACCAACTCAGTTAATGACGCTGAATTATATAAAGTATTTGTATTTCTGATGATAAATAATCGTTTAGGATCAATAATAGTAATAAGTTATTTAAAAAGTACCTCTAATGTCTTTAGCTAACTACATAATTAATGTGAATCATGAAAACAAAGACATCATAAACTAGTGTTGGACACGAGTCGAGGTTAAATGTTTTTTTTTTTGATAATTTGTCGGCGAGTTTTAATTATGAGAAAAAATGTTGCAATAAAAAACAAACAAACACCGCCCCCATTTTGTCACTTATATTCCTTTTTTGCGTGGTCCGTCAGAGCAAATGTTTTTTCGTCTCCATTTTTTATTGATTTTATGGCCACATAATAAGTTTGTTTTAGTAAAAAAAAAATTTGATACAAGATAAATATATTCGAAATAAAAATAAAAATGTTTACAAGACTAAAAAGTCTTAATACCTTTTCAGAAAAAAAAAAAATCTAAAAAATCGGTTTGAAGAAATTTTGAGTCTTGCAAAATGATGTTTGAGATCCCTCTATCAATTCCATTGAAATGCTTGAGTGTTTTCGTCTAAATAAAATATTTTACGGTCGAAAATTTTGAATAATAATATAGATATACCGTAATGTATATATATAAGTTACTAAACTATTTTTATTCTTCGGCCATAAGTTAAAACGAGGATTATTGTAACATCTTACTCTTTGGGTCGTTCTTACCAAACCCAATTATTTTTAGGGCATCTCCAAATGAACACTTCAAATTTGAAGTGTTATATGTTTTCCTTAAAAGACAACACTTCAAATTTGAAGTGTCAAAAGTGTGTATTTTGCAATATGGTCCATATTTTTGTTCACAATTAATAAACATCATACAATTTTATAAATAAATATAAAACATCAATTATTTAATTATAACATGCAATATTTATTAATAAAACATCACATTACATTATAAATTACATAATTATTAGAAAACATACCAATAACATCATAAAAAATTTTCAAATATCAAATTATTAATTAGCATTATTTCCATAATGCTGCCATATATGCTCGATCAATGCATTTCGAAGTGATAAATGACTCTCTTTGTTTTTTATCACCAAATTAAGAGATATAAATTGTTGAAATCGAGCATGTTTATTTGTTGTCATTTCTATAGTTGGCTCGGGTGCTAATCTTGCATCTCGTATGGGTGCATTGATATCACGTTCGTCTCATCAAATGAAAAAATTCTTGACTTTTTAAAAGAAAGTGCAACAACTAGGAACAAGAGTTATGAATTAACTCAATTACGTTTGCAAAATCAAGCAAAAAATTAGCGTTAAGAGAAATGGAAGCGGAAAATAAAATATTGTTAACAAATTTAGACTCTATCAGTGATAGTAATACTCGTGAGTTTATTCGATCTGAGCAAACAAGAATCATACAAGAAAGAAATCAAGAGCAACTTCAAGCTTCAGCTACACAAACCTTTTCCCGACAATTCATTGATGATCTTGAAGGTAGTGAATCAAATTTAGGTGGGTATTAATTAGTTTGTAGTGATATTTTTATTTGGGTAAAATTTATGTGTTATGTAATCTTTTTTATTGCTCTCTTTTGTATTAAATTTCCTTTGATGTTTTTTAAAAAAATATTAATGGTATGTGATATTTCTCATATTATAACAATATAATTTTAATTTATATGTTTCTAAATATAAGATGCATAAATTAGACTACATTTAAAATAAATCATAAAAGTGTTGGTACAAAATTAATTAATATACAACTTAAAAGTATTAAATAAATAAATCTAGGGACTAAAATGCAATAAAAAGGTGACACTTCAAATTTGAAGTGTGAGAAGGTAGACACTTCATATTTGAAGTGTGAGAAAGTAATACTTCAAATTTAAAGTTTTGAAGTGTCCCTTTGTAGGACAAAAAACTTCAAATTTAAAGTTGTAGAGTGTCCTTTGGAGATGCCCTTAGTATGATACTATCTGTTTTGGGTCACAAATACCCGCAGAGTTTTTTTATTGAGTATCACCTTAAAAGGCTTCCACCCCAAGAAAACAACCAAAAAAGTGACCGGATGGCATGACGGATATAAATCCGTCAGGATTTCCTGACGGCATCCTGATGGATTTAGATCCGTCGGCAAAAAACCTGACAGAATTAGATACGTCAGGATTTCTTGACGGATTTCCTGACGGATCATTCCTGACGGACATATCCGTCAGGATTCCGAGACAAAATCCGTCAGGAAATTGACCTGATAACATATCCGTTAATGTGACTGTTGCCAACATTTAATCCTTCAAGATTCCGTTATAAAAGTTTCTATAAAACCAGAACCCCCACACCTTCATTATTCACACATTCACAACCTATATCTTATAAAAAAATGTCTAATCCTCCTTGTTTTCGATCATGGATGGATCGGAAAAAATAGATCCAGATATGAACCTTTTGAAGACGAGTATGCGCGCGGTGTTATGGAATTCATGGAATTAGCATGTCGACAACCTCGGGCCCAACACAGTAGTAAGTTACTATGTTCATTCTCTGTTTGTCGGAATTCGCATAATATCAAGATAGATATGGTTTAGAATCACTTGTATATGAATGGTTTTATGCCTAGTTATAAGATTTGGTATTTACATGGCGAACGACATGATATTGTTCCTTGTAGTAGTGGTAGCAAATGACCTGATCTTGTTGCTAGTACTAGCGTTAGCAAACCATTGGCCGATATGATAGAGGAACCTAGAACGAATATAGATTATGGTGCACCTACGGTTCAAATGGTTAATGACGTTTATAGGGAGACTATAGAGACGGCTCTGCGTTCGTACGAAGAACCAAATTTACAAGCACGACGGTTTTTTGATATGTTAGACGCAACGAATCAACCATTATATAGTGGATGTAGAGATGGACATTCGCCTTTATCATCTGCTAGTAGGTTGATGGGTATAAAGACAGATTATAACTTGTCTGAGGATGCAGTTGACGCAATAGCGAAGTTAGTGAGAGATATCTTGCCAGATGACAACAATGATTTAGGTTCATATTACGAGATTCAAAAACTTTTTTTGGGGCTTGGATTGCCGTATGAGGTTATAGACGTGTGCATCGATAATTGTACGATCTATTGGAGACGTGACGACTGTAGATTTTGTCGCAAACCAAGATATAGTGATACATGCGGTAGAGTTTCAGTGCCTTACAAGAGGATGTGATATTTGTTGCTAAAAGATAAGTTGAAGAGGTTGTATCAGTTTGAGAGAACATCAGCGGCAATGAGATGACTTATTAATATATATCCTACCTCCTATATTCATTTGGGATTAATATCATATATATAATTATCAGTTTGAGAGAATCTAGGTTATTTTATATGTAAAACTTTAAAAAATAAAAAAAATCTTAAACAGCATGTAAAGTAAATTCTTACTGGTCTTGACCAAGATTGATTTCCACCTGAGAATTTCGATCGTTATTGTTGGATCCTGGATTGTTATTCCGAAGATTGGGTTCGCACTTGACAAAGATTT
>OVBE01006524.1:0-19764 GCA_900406425.1 Iberis pinnata | reverse complement strand
GAGTGTCCTCAAGCTGAGTAAGGAGCGTCACATTACCAGTCATGTGATGTGAAGCTCTTGTATCAAGAATTATATCACCATAAATCTTCTTACTAGACAAGTGATTAGAACCAGCCGTCTTATCTGCAACTAGTTTCGACAAAGCATCCCACTGTTCTTGAGAAAAGTCTGGAAAGAAGGATGAGTTTGAGCTGGTAGCGTGAGCCTGCGAAGCTCTTCCACGTCCACGTCCCGGGTTAGATGAATCACGGCCTCCACGACCGCATGAGCTACGACCGCCTCTCTCATTCATCCAATCTGGATAGCCATGAAGAAGCCAACATCGATCTTTTTCATGACCTGCCTTACCGCAATGAGTGCACAGCAAGTTGCGATCTTTGACTCGTCCAATAGATTGAGAGGATGGAACAATCCGTGAGACAGCAACGGTTGAGTCATTCACTGGCTCGGTTTTAGCAACAAAACCAACTGCATCTTGTTGTTCTTGTCCTCTTGTCACCGTGACACGCCTCTTTTCTCGAATGATTTTCGAGTAGATCTCTCCAAGACTAGGCAAAGGATCAGCCGAGATGATGGTGGAACACAAACTTCCGAAGCGAGAATCATCCAAACCAAGAACAAACTGATGAATCTTCTCTTGTTCTCTTTGCTTTGCAAATTCTTTACTCGCTCCACAAGTACATTGAACAATAGGTTGGAAAAGTTGTAGTTCTTCCCAAAGTGCCGAAAGTCTACCATAGTATTTTAGCACCGTGAGTCCGTTTTGTCGACAACCAGCAAGTTGTGCTTTGATTTGATGGACATGAACGGTATTAGCAACCGAGAACCGATCTTTAAGCTCCGTCCATAATTGAAAGACATCGGTTATATATGTAACAATGGACCTAACTTTAGCTTCAATGGACGAGCGAAGCCACCCGACAAACATAGAATTAACGACAAGCCAGTTCTCGGAATCGGGATCTCCATCGGGTGGTTTCTTGAGTGTTCCATTGATGAATCCGGTTTTACGTTTAGCTTGCAGGGCGTTGTACATCTCAGAGGCCCATTCGTTGTAGTTCTCTCCAGTAAGTTGAACAGAAGTGATAAGAGCTCCTGGATTATCAGAAGAGTAAAGTGTGTAAGGTGAGACCAGGTCCGACGTCATCTTTCCGGAGCCGGAGGCTCCTTTTTCCGATGATGGATCATCTGCCATCATCGAATTAGGTTAGGGTTTTTTTTGTTTTAGGGTTCTGGCTTTAGTACCATGTAGAATTAGGTGTCAAACCAACTTAACTTTATTAATTCTCATAAGTGCCTATTTATACAAAACCATAGAAACCTAAATCACATGAGATTAGGAATTTTAACAGAAATAAATCCAAATAAATAAGTAAACAATATAAAAATTAAACATAATCTTTGTATCCGTAATACAACGTATAAACATTTTATCAGTCAACATGATATATGCATTTAAACCAAATCATTTGAGTCTTGATATATATATAAGAATTAGTTTTATATATTTATCATCAAACTTTAGTAAAATGTTGAGGTTTTTAAAATGTTCCATTGTAAGAAGTGAAAATTATTTCTTTTTTTTTTTGACAATTGAAACAATCACTCAAAAACCATTACTCGAGAAATTCTCCGATCTAAAAATTAACAAAACTGATGAAAGAAATGTCGAAAAGAGGGTACGTGTGTCCCGAAAATTTTTACACGTGGCTGTAATAATAGATGAACATGTTGATAATGGCAATCACAATGATGATGATAACGGAAACAAAATCTTTGGAATATAATCCACAAACAAATTGTCATCTTGTTGCCACCAACACCATAAAGAAAAACCTCATAATGCTAAATTTTGTAAATCCCATGGTTTCTTTTTGCATATGTATATCCTTTATGTATTTATTTTCTTATTCTGATTCGGATCGGGTTTCGCTTTTTTAACCAAAACGAGATATTAAAACCAAAAGAAAAATTGGTTTGGATTTTTCGAGTGATTTGGATTTTTGATATCATATTTTGTGTTTACGGCTTGGATTTTTGGGTAACATAGATAATTTGGATCCAAAACCCAATTAAAATCCTAACTACTCAAACAAAAAACATGAAATACAACTACAAAATTGAATTATCCGACAAAAAATTTACTTATATATACGTACATTCGGATTTTTAGATATTCGTTCGTGTTTCGGTTCGGATATTCATACTAAAAAATTATAAAACCCGTTCGAGTTATTTTAAAATACTATTCGGTTTTGATTTTAGGTTTTTAGATTTAGTTCCGGTTCGGATTTTAAGTTTTGAGTAAGATCTCCAACTCTAATCACGAAAACAAGTTGACAGCTAAATAAACAGTATTTTATTTCGTAAAGTAACTAGAATGACTATAGGATTTTGACGAATTGAATATTTTTAGTTTTGTAATTAAAAATAAGATAGTTTAGATTTATTAATTTGAAAAATAAACAATTTTTAGTGAGTAATTATAATATTTATGCGTAAATATTCATAAGTTCACAAATTCTAATATTTGTAGTTCATAGATTATATTTTATTATTAGTACATAACTAGTGGCAGACTTATAAATAAATTTTATATGGGTCAAAAATATATTGATAACTTAATTAATTTTGATTCATAGTAATATATTACAAAAAAAAATATTGATAGTAGGATTTTAATAGAATGAAACAACTTCAATTTCTAATATACCATCATTATCCTTGTAGCATAATAGATATCAATCCAAATCAGAATGATTAACTCACTAAAACTTACAAAAATTTCATTTAGTCAAAGCTGAATAAGATAATTTGTTTAAAAACTAGAATCCTAATCATGAATTTATCAAATGAAAACAAAAGTCAACTAAAAAGTCAAATACAACAAAAGTCAACAGCGATTAAGAAAAGTCAACTAAAATTGAAAATGAAAATCAAGAAGAAAGTCTAACCAAATGGGCAAAGGTAATCGCTCTGGCGATCAAATTACATTTTATGATGTTAATACTCACTTTATAGTGCTAATCGTTGGCCTAGAATTCCCTTAATTATACTAATCCACTCTCATGGCACTAATCATTCTCCTAATCATGCAACTAATTAAAAACAATCTCTTGGATAATTGCATAATAAGAGACAATAAACTCTAATTCATCATAAACCACTAAACTAGCTAAGAACAATTTCTTGGATAACATCATTTAGCAAACAATAGTTGGTTCATGCATTTTATCGAACACCTTTCGGACACAATTCATCTCTGATCTAAACTTGAATGACAAAGACAGA
Organism: Iberis pinnata; assembly: GCA_900406425.1. Taxonomy (NCBI): domain Eukaryota; kingdom Viridiplantae; phylum Streptophyta; class Magnoliopsida; order Brassicales; family Brassicaceae; genus Iberis; species Iberis pinnata. The sequence goes on along the minus strand of OVBE01006524.1, from coordinate 16,473 downwards.
TTTAGCATTAAGCATACCTATTGTTTGAAGATCTAAGCTTTTAAGCTCCTAAACATCATATTCAATCATCTTATCATCCTAATCTACCTAACTCATTTGTTTATAGATAAACTACTCACTAATCATGGATAATACACAAGTTCTAATGATGAAAATGTGTAGATTCATGATTATAAACATAAAATAGAAGAAGAAACACAATCCAAACAAAGATTAAACTTAAAATAAACAAAGATCCAAAATATTTACAAAGGAGTTCTTAAGAGAAAAGAGATAAGATAAAGATAGAGATGGATCCCTAAAAATTAGGTAAAAAGATTTATATAGTACCTTCGGTGTCTCTTGGGTTAACCCAAAACAAGTGGGTTAGCCAAAAAAATAGAAATCGGTTAAAGTTTGGTCAACACTTGATGTTTTGACTTTTTCATATGAATATCGGCCAAAATGGCTGATAAATAAGCCCGATATTAATTCTTAAGCTCCTTCTTTGCTCTTTTTTTACTCTTTTCTCACCGATTTGATTCCAATTAAGCTATGCACACCTTAAACACATGAAATATTCAAGGATATGCGAAATGCAACCTATATGAATCTAAATGCAAGCTAAACAACCTAAAATGCAATCAAAATCAATGCCAAAAGACATCAAAAAGCTAATATATCAAATATCTATACAAATTTTGAGGTATTGACAGGTTCAACAAACCTTTAATGGTGTTCAAATATACAATTGTACCAATAATCTTATGATATAGGTAAGCTAAAACAATTTTAAAATAAAATCTTACAGTTAATAAAAAAAGAAAAGAAAAGTATATATAATAATTTTAACAGGTTAAAACCAATATATATATATGCTAAAACAATAAATTTGAAATTTTTAATGGTTCATATGAACCACTATACTTATATTTAGGTCCGTCCAGCATAACTATTATCATTCATGTATTAAAACAATATTTTCACAAAAATGTAAAAAGTTTCTTCTTCGCCAATTTTTTTTTGTAAATTATAAAAAGTTGAGGATCGAAAAAGATGAATGATTTTGTTGAATAATTTATTTACCGAGTTTTCCAATGGACTTAAAACGTAGCATTATATTTGATTAGTAAAAAAAAATAAGTTTTCTCACCAAATTTAACAGAGATTTATGGTCTAACAAATTTTTTTGTGTATTCCACATTTTGAAATCGCATGTTATAATTTTTGGTAGGAAAAATATTATAAAGAGAATTATTACACTAATTATAATGACCAAACAAAAAAACTGATAAATTAAATTTAGATAAATGTACAAAAATGCATATTCGAATCTTACTCAAATGTTGGTGTGGATTATATTTATCTTAAATATTTAATACATATATATGTATTCTTTACATGTAATATATTTTGTTTGGATTATTTCCCGTAATTAAAAAAGAGTTAGAAATTAAATAACTCTTTCGACTTTTTAATTTAAGAATTGTTACATTTTAAAATTTTTAAATCAATTCATTTTTTATTTTTTATTTTTACTTTTAAAATTTTAGGACGGACCTAATTATATGTTTAATTATAGTTTTGCTTTCTCCAAACTTTTTATGAAGTGTTTATAATTGTTTGGACTTTTTGGCATGATTCATACTTCAATATTTAATTATATTTATCATAAGAAAAATCACAGTTAAAATTTATTGCTAACTTTGTCTATCTCATTATTTGGTGTTTTCGATTTTTTGAACATAATTATCATGTTTTGGTGTTTTGTATTTCAATCGATTATAATATCGTTGATCTTAGGTGTTTATTGTTCTTTGTTTTATTTTGGGTAATTTAACTTATCTTTTCTTAAAAAATTATACTTTTTGTCACGAATTCTATCAAAATGCATTTTTTGTTAGTTCTAAACTCTTGTAATACATAAAACCAAAAAAATACTCTCGTAATATTTAGGGATAGGTAAATTCTACTATTGTAAATCTTTCAGATATCAAGGAGTTTTGGTCTATTGATTTAAACATTTTAAAGTGTTTAAAATTACTAATTCAAACTTCTTAAAAAAGTGATGTGTTTCTTAATAAGTATTATAAACCACTGGCTTTAGACACGAAAAAATTATGAACCAAAGTCTAAAAATTTTAAAAATTTATAAAACAAATAAATAAATATATAAAATTTTCGGGTGAAAATAAAAATACTAGGGATAATAAACAAAAGAAGGCATCTTTGCTGACAGCACCTTAAAATCTCTCAAGATTTGGCGGGTCCCTTTTGCTGAATTTTACTTCTTCTGATTCAATTATAATTCAGAAGACTTGAAGGTTTGGTAAAATCATATAATATAAATTTTTCAACAAAAACATAAATAATTGAAACTTTCCATTATTTCACGAATCTTTTGTCTATACATTTTTAAATTTTGGTGTCAAAGCGAAGCGGTTGTAATAAAAAAGCAAAAGCCTTTTTCTTATCTAATCCTTAAAATCCTCATAAAAGATTTGTTTCAATTATTTTATTTATCTCTCTGCGTTGTCTTCTTAAAAACAAAGAAACTTGCTTTCTCCACAATTCAAAGCTAAATTAGTTTATATTCGTTTCTTCTCTCTCTCATGCAAGATTTGGTGGAAGAAGAGAAACCATATGCCCTTTATTTCACATCATGAGTTGAGATTAATATAGGAGAAAAAATTGAATCTTTCTTGTGAAGAAGAAGAAGAAAAAGTTGGAGACTTTACATTTGGGTTTGTCTTAAATCTTGAGATTCTTCAAATTTTCTGCAATGGGTATGGCTATGGTGGAATCAAAGTTTCATGTATTAGCTGTTGATGATAGTTTATTTGATCGGAAACTTATAGAGAGATTGCTTCAAAAGTCTTCATGCCAAGGTAAAAAAAAAATAACATAAGAAATGTCTTTTGACTTTGTAAGAATCAAAGAAAGATCTTTTTAACCTTTATGTTTTGTTTTTTTGGTATGTGTAGTAACAACTGTTGATTCAGGATATAAAGCTTTAGAATTTCTGGGTTTAAGAGAAGATATTGAGATCAATGACTCAAATTTGCACCAGGTTCGAAAGTTTTGATCTTTTTATTTAGAGAAATCATTTTCAATGTTAAACTTATCTTAAAATTTATAGAGTTTTTGATTTTTGTGGTTTATTGACAGGAAGAAGTTGAAGTGAATCTTATAATTACAGATTACTGTATGCCAGGCATGACTGGTTATGATTTGCTCAAGAAACTCAAGGTACTTTGTTTATTTCATTATTAACATCTTTTTATAATCCAAAGAATTTATTATAAACATTTTTCTTACAATTTTGTAGGAATCATCAACTTATAGGAACATACCAGTAGTCATAATGTCCTCTGAAAATGTTCCTGAAAGAATCAGCAGGTGAGAACAAAGAAAGATTCAATCTTTAAGCTTGAGTCTCTTTAGATTGTGTTCTTATATTATTGTGTCATAATAACGCATAGATGTTTAGAAGAAGGAGCTTTAGAGTTCTTATTGAAACCAGTAAGATTGGCTGATCTTAACAACTTGAAACCTCATATGATGAAAACAAAATTGAAGAATCAGAAGCTTGAAGAGATTGAGAAGCCATTAAAAGACGAAAACGAAACTCTAGTAGTTGAAACAATGATTAAAGATTCAACAGAACTCGATAGCGAAATCTTGCCTCCTCCTCCTCCTCAGCAACAAGAGGAGCATACATTGAGTAGTAACAACAAGAGGAAGTCTATAGAAGAAGGGATCTCAATAGATAGATCACGTCCTAGATTCGATGGTATCACAACCGCGGTCTGATTCCTATCGAAATGATGTTCTGATGATTAGAGTTTTGTAGAATGTTTGTAGGAATGCTTCTTCTGCTGGTACAATAGAGAATGCAGAGAGGTGAGTATGAATGGATGATAATGAATCAATAATGAATGATGTATAGTGATAATGTACATCATTGATTCTTACATGGTGAATAATCCAAGTCCAAATTTCGTTTTTACAATGTTACTTTGTCATGTATTATTGTCCTCATGAACAAAAAATGTATAAATCTGGTAAATTCTGGTGAAGATGTGTCATGGTTTGTTCAATGTTCTTGTTATTACCTAACGTGAAACAGAATTTCAGGACAAGTTGTTCACTGAGTCCTCTCTGTAATTGTATAGTGGCCATGTTCGTCGATAGCGTTTTTATTTATGACAACAATTTTCGCAATCGCAACAACTGATCATTGTTTTTTTTTTTTTAACGCAAACAAACTTTATTTAATTGAAATGTTGGTTAACAGCATCAGTATATAAATTAGGACTGATACAAAGAGGTACAGATGAGGTAAACCAAAAATCACAATTTTTGTCTTTGAAATCCTTAACCAGCGCATCTGCCACATGATTTCCTTGACGACGAATCCATTGAAATTTAATTGAATCAAATTTCTGTATCCACCAAAATACATTCCGTGCCCAATTCAAATCAGTAGGGGAAACCGAAGGAGATACCCCGGTATTGGAAAATATCAAAGATATTCTCTGATTATCTCCCTCAAAAATGATCCGACGATTTGGCTATATTTTTATTTTAAATTGTAAATTTTATAAAAGTATATATTTGTACCCAAAAAAAAAATCTAAATTATATAACTAAACTATATAATTCAAAAAATTAATTTAATTTTTCTTATGCAATCAAATTTAGTTACTTTATATTAACATTTTGAAATTAATTTTATTTTAATTTTCTGAAATTACTTTAATTTGATACATATATTTTTTTATAGTGATTTTGATATCGCTCTTCGTTTATCATTCACTAATTCTTCAGCGGTCATAAATTTGATACTATCACTAATTTTAATCGATGATCGCAACAACAGCTAAACGAAGAATATTTAGTGGTTGTTACCACTGAAAAAGCAACAAAACAAATCCAACAAAACAAATCCAACAATATTGAGTTTATTACTTGGTGTGTTTCAAAACACCAAATTATGTCTTACAATTTGTTACATAGATTCTTACTTCAAGAACCTATGAAACTATAAAACCTAAGACAAGAAAGAACACTCTTTGCTCAAATCAAATCAAACCTATAGAGGACCAGTTTTAAAGGCAATATCAAGATCAGAAATCAAATCATCAGCATCTTCAATGCCTGCAGATATACGAACAAGATCTTCAGTCAAGCCTCTAGCTTCACGGACATCTGCAGGTATACTTGCATGTGACATGAAGCATGGCATGCTTATAAGTGACTTAACGCTTCCTGTTATCAGAAAATTTCCCAAAAGATTCTTAAAACTTGTTCACAAGTAACAAATTAAAGAAGAAGAAGTAGTTTATATATTGATAACTCTTACCAAAACTAACAGCTATGCTGAAATATTTGGTGGTTTCTACAAGATGCTTAGATAATGCAACTGATCCTGTTATAAAGCTAAACACTGATCCTGCACCTTTAGCCTGCATTTCGAAACAGAGGTAATCTTGTGTTGAGAACTTAATATGGTCACGTTCGTTTGAGTGTCACTACCGACAGCAACCAGCAACAGCAATAGTGACTAGTGCTTCATTTTACAGTCGCTCTGCTACTAATCGCTATATTTTTCATTTTTTATTTAAAAATTTATAAAAAAATATATTTATACAAAAAATATCTAAATGATCTATATAATATATAAAATCAAATTTACTTATAAACTATTAATTTAGTACAACGACAAGTCGTTGCAAAAATCAACTACTAAAAATTTGAATTGCGTCTAGGTTTTAGTCACAGCTATAGCTAAACGAACAATATTAAGTCACTATCACTAGTCACTATATATCTCTTTTATATTTTGTATATCCTAGTACCTGAGAGAAATGGAGATGATGACCAGGATGATCTGGTAAACCAGCATAGAACACTTTCTTAACCCTTGGGTTAGAAGACAAGTACATTGCGATTTTCCTTGCGTTTTCCTGAAGATTTCTATAGTTAAAAATCGAATCTTAAGACGCCATTAAAGAGATTAAAAGTCGAAACCTGTTGCTTCTCTATACGTAATGCCATTGTCTTGATTCCTCTTAAGCAAAGCCAACAATCGAAAGGAGCTAATCCAGAGCCTTCTGAGTTTTGGAGGAAATACACTTCCTTCGCCAATCTTTTCGATTTCAAGCAAAAGTATGAATTAGAAATTCTCAGATAATTGAAAACAAAACAATCGAAAAGAGAAGAGTGAACATACTTTTCGCCTTTTACAGCAAGAACACCCGCCATTACATCACTGTGTCCAGCAATAAACTTAGTAGCCGAGTGCATCACAATGTCTACAAAGCCAGACAAGTAGTAATGAGAAACCGAACAAATCTATTAGTCAATGGTAAGAAAGTAAGGATTTTTACACACCAGCTCCAAGTTCTAATGGCCGAGAGAGCACCGGTGACATAATACTATTGTCTACCAACACAAGCGCCCCTTGAGCATGAGCCATCTCAGATATTTTCTACAACACACACCAGCAAAATAAGTTGATATTCGCCATGTATGTTCTGGATTCAAACTTTGTAGAAACATTGAACTTACTCGTATGTCAGAAATCTGTTGTCTGGGGTTTGTTGGAGACTCAAGCCACACAAGCTTTGTTCGGGGACTAATCGCAGCAGCAACCTCGTCTAAACTAGTTGTATTCACTCGTCTACAAAAATGGAATCGTTAATCAAGATGGTTCTAAGAATAGCTTCTTGTAAGATCATAGATTGTAATACTAACTTAACCACAACACCAGATCTTGGAACAACTTGTGACAGTAATCTATCTGAGCCACCATATAAATCATCTCCAGCAACAATTTCTTCACCTATAGGAACCAAAATTAAAGAATACTACAATGAGACCAAACAATGCTACTGATCTAATGTAAAGACGTTTACAATTGAAGAGAGTTCGATATTGGAAAGTACCATTTTTGATAAGGTGAGAAACAGCACTAAGAGCAGCCATTCCACTTGTAAAGCAAAATGCTCTATCTGCTTTATCAAGCTTCGCAAGGAGACTACCAGAGACACAAAAGTTACAACCTTTATATAAATCATCTCGAAATCAAGAAGATACTTAAATCTAATACCTTTCTAATGCATCTCTTGTAGGATTACCACTTCTTGTATAATCATAAGGTCCATTTTCAATAGCAGAAGGCTGTAAAAGATAAACAAAACAACAAACTCAAAACCTAACCATGAAAGTGACTTTAGATTCCACCAATTTCAACTTAAGTACCTGCTTAAATGTAGCTGTTTGGTAAAGAGGAGTACTCATTGCACTAAAAGGATCAAATTCATTATCCAAATTCACCAATAATGTAGAGACACTAACTTCTTCTTTGATTTCTACAGCTTACAAAAACATAAGAACACCAATTAAGAAAACTGTGATCATTATCAATACCCAAAAAGATTGAAGCTTTACAAACCATTTAAGCAATCTGAGGTTGTGTTGATAGTAGAATGAGTGATTCCATCAATATTTTGTTCCATGACGCAATTCAGCTTGAGAAAGTTTTGATTCGAAATCTGTTTCTTCTTCAAAGATTGAAACTTGGAAATTGAAACAATGGAGGGAGAGTTCTTACTGAGAAAATCCTTAAAAGAAATAGCCAAGAGACGAAGAGTGTTAAATATCACTGAGATTGGTGAAATTGGGGGAGGAAGAAAAAAGAAGATTGATTTTAAGGGCTTACTTGGTCGGAGAGATCAGCGAATGAAGATATGAAGGAGGAGTGAAGTGATAGAGAAGACGCCATTGAAGTTGATGTGAGAGAAAGTTCAAAAGCTTTGTTCTCCGGCGTTGATTTCTCGGCTGAGATATTATCCTGTGGCGGCTGCGAAGGAAGCAGTTCTTGTGCTGAATGAAGCAAAGAGTGGGAGGAGACAGAAGAAGAGAGAAACCGATCAATTTTGTGTATTTTGATTTTGTGATGGATTGTGAATATAATACAATAATATTTTAATTATTTAATAGTTTTTGAAAATATATTAATTTGTAGTATGTTATGAGATTTTTTTAAAAAAAAAGACATAAAGCAACGTGGGAAAAAGTAGGTAAAACACCTACTCAGAGTTCCTAAGGCCATTAACACTAACATATTCGTAAGTGCTAAGAAAAAGTTAAACAAAAGAAGAATTTGATACAAGTTTAATTCAATTTTTTTAGATATAAGAGAAGTTTTTAGTCTTGTTGTATAGTTGGACGAATTGGTTACAAGTTGTGTCATAATATGAACTGGTCTGTGTTATCATATCACCATAGTTCAAATAATTAAATTCTCGAGATTAACTTATTACAATGTTAACACGAATTCCAGTTAATTATTAGTATAATTAAACTACAAAAAGATTGTTGATGGATTTGATTTGGGGAACCAAAAGGAAGATGTCACTTGGAGTTACACAAAAAAAAAAAGAGTTGAATTGTTCATTTTTTAACGAAATATTTGAATTGTTGAATAGACTTATGCATTCTAAAACTTATAAATCAACCCATAATTATTAAAATAACGATTTAAAAAGTAGCATATAATTACTAACCAACTGATAAACATCAAAGCTTTAGATAATAATACATAATATTGAGTTTATTCTCTCCGTCCTTGTGCTTTTTTGCATGAAGATTTGAATCTTCAGTATAGATCAACAAGATCGAAGTTAGAATAAAAAGGTATAAAATGTTCTATTGCGGATTCATCAAACAAGATGAAGCCATCTTGATTGCTTTTCTCATGCAAATGTCGAAGCTTATTGTTCTTCATGTCGTAGAGGCCGATTCGATCCATACTTGCAATTGATAAAACGTCTTTACTCAAGAACCATAGAGACTGATCTCTCCCTTTTGATTCAGTAGTATTTACCTCTTTCATATATTCCCAAGACTTTTCACAATCTTTCTTGAATACCCAAAAATTATATTTTCCTTCTTCTTGTATCACCAAACCTAGTTTTCCTTCATACTGAACCAATGACAAACATTTGTCATCTAAACCATCAGGAATTGGAAAAACGGACCAAGTTTCGGTTTGCATACAGAACCGGATTACATTTTTATGTGTTGTTAACCAATGCAAACAACCATAGCACGATACCGGTTTATATGATATCTTGAAAAACTCATGGCATGGTAACTCCAAATCTTTCAATTGCTTCCACTCTAACGAATCAGAATCAAAAACTTCGCAATTGAGGTTTTGGAAACCATATCTAACCTCCCTTCTATCGTTGTTCATTTGTTCAGAAACTCTAATAATCTTATACCGAAACCGATTCGACTGATGAATTACCATTAAACCGATTACTGTTGTATGATACCTGGTTTTTGGATTTGGTATGATCCGGTACTGCCTTGTAGCTGGTTTACATATGATGTAATCTGGAATTAGTCTTCCATCTTTATATTTATTTTTTTCGACACAAAGCAAAACACCATGATATGTGTCGCAAGCTTCGATTTTTACATCTCTCCAATTTGGAAGAAACATGAGCGAGATTCCGTTTTCTTCTTGAATTTCTTCTTCTTCTTCAATGCTGGAAACAAAACGGTACTGATACTTATAAGGTTGGTACTTCTCGACCAAGTAACCGAAAACAGAATTGGTTTTATGGAGATTGCGATTGATGAAGAAGAATTCATAAGTTCTTCTGTTCAAATCTTTGTTTAAGAGACGGAATTTTGCAACTTCCGCCGGGCGACAGTGAGAGATAACATCTAAAATCACGTTGTGGTTCATTGTCTTAATTCTTTTAAAAAAAGAAGAAAATCTTTAAAATGAAGAAGTAAATTTTTAGTTTTAGTACATAAAAGTACGTAGATGGTTCTTGATGCGTAAGACTTATAATAGCCTTATATATATATAGCGACGTATCTTGGTTGTTGGCTACCAAAAAAAGAAAGGAAAGGAAAAAATGCCTAATTCCTTTAGGATAAGAAGATTTGGGTTTCAAGATTTTTATTTTCCGAAAATAAGTTTTATTTTCCTATGCAAGGTAGATTTTTTTTTTTACCAAGAAAGTTTAATTATTCATTAATAGGAATGTTGTTTACAGACAAAATATGAATCAAAAAATCCAAAGAGGGTGTCATGGAAAAATTGTTTGCTAAATTAAAAGATGTTTCTTTAGCTAAAACATGAGCCATGCGATTTTGAGTGCGTTTACAAGACCCAAATCCGCAAGCTTCGTAGAGTTGTTGCCATTTAAGAATATCATAACAAATGTTATGAATGGTTAGATTGGCTGAGAATGTTAGAAGATTTGATACCAAAACTTCACAGTCCCCTTCAAATTTAACTGATTTGTACCCTACTTCCCAAATATGTTGTAACGCCAAGAGTAGAGCTTGAGTCTCTGCCACCAAAGGGGATGAAACCGGATCGAACGTTGCTGAATCCCAAGTAACCGAAACCCCTTGTGAATTTCGAAGGACCCAACTCCCAGGTTTCATATCAAAATTATGATTGAAGGAGGCGTCTTACATTTAAACTGAAATTGTTGTGAGGGTGTCTAGTTGTGTCATGGTTGTTGGTCCAAGTAATAATGAGACGTAAAACTGGGAGAAAAGGGGATGTGGAGGTCTTGTTGATTGAGCCACTCCGCCGAGTCTGCTTTTGCCATCCTAACCAAGGTGTGGACCGGAAGTGGTTGTTGTATGAAAATAACATCATTTCTTGATTTTCATAATCTTCATAGAGTCCCAAAAGGTATAGATTTATCTAGTGAACGATGCCATTGAAATTGTTGTAGATGAAACAATCTTTGCATATTAGCACACAAGTCATCATCTGGATTTCCAAAACCACCCAACACTCTCCATACCATTCGAGCATATGTACATCGGAAAAGAAGATGGTTTAAAGATTCCCCTTCCACACCACAGCGGACACACAGGAGATCAATCAGGAGACGACAACGTCATGATTGAATGACTGTCTCTAATAAATCAGTTATTACTCGCCATAAAATGAGTTTTACCTTGAACATTAAAAGAAGTTGCCATGCTTGTTGTAAAAGTACAGAGCAAAGGCCGGCTGGTTCATGTGGGTACGCTTGTTGAAAAGCCAACTTGTAGCCTTTTCTAACAATGTATTCACCATAGCTTGAATAAAACCACCAGATTCTATATGTAGGATTTGATGATGATGATAAATATTGCTTACTGATCATAGCTATATCGTCATGGTGAATATGCTCTTGTAAGGCTGAGTGATTCCAATGTTTTGTGAGGCGTGACTGTCTAATCAATTCCGAAACTATAGAAATGTAACACAAATATAAAGAGGGTGATATTCTTGAGCTTGTTGGTCTAGGATTAGGATCCAATATCCAATTATCTTGAAAGATGGAAATATAATATCCTGATCCAATAGTATGATATGGCTATTTTTTTCAAGAGAAATAAACCCATAGGATAGATGCCCATCCATGAGATTGATAATGTCATGTCCCCGAACTTCATTAGTTCGTGGGATGGTTCATAGCCAAGGAAGAAACCACAAGTTGGCTATGAAAAGAGGTGAAAGAACTTAGTTCTTTTTTGGAAAACGCGGACAAGGGGACAAGCCGACAAGCTATGAATAAGGGGAATCTGAACGTTAATTGAGCGTAAACATCTTAATGGCTAAGTAAAAGGCTGAGAGACTAAGGAAAAGATTTGATGGACAACTCAATGGCTCGGATCCATCTTGGGAAAACTTAAGGATCAAGCTAAGCTAGTTGAGCCAGCTGAATTAATCTTAGGTCAGCTCAGGCCAGCTCGAGATAGTGTTGGACTGCTAAGCTAGCTAAGTGAACTGGACACTAGTTGGATAGTTGGGCCGAGCTGGGTGGTTAAGCGGTTATACCAAGTCGCACCGGTTTGTGAAATGTCGCGTCTGTTAGAAAGGGTGCGAGTGAAATTGACGGTATGGACTTAAGGCTATAAATACATGGCCTTGGGTTCATTTTCGCGCAGGAGAACACACAGAAAAATACCCTGAACAATCTTGAGAGAAATTTTAAGGCATTAAGAGAGGAGAAAGTGATCGTAGGCTTGGAGGCGTGAAGCATTCAAGCCGAAGTAAGAATACTTGGAGGATCAGTATGGTAAATCGGTTCCAGCGAGTAAATGTGCGTGTTCGGACTTAGGCTAAGTAAGAGAAGAGAACCACCGGTGATTCAGTTGGGTTCGAATCGAACTGATGCTTTGTCAAAATCTCTAAACCGATCCAAAACTTAAGATGACTATGTCCTAACAGAGACGGATCTGGACAAACTGGAATATGTGGTGGTTCACGGGCAAGGTCTAAGTCTGGATCCGCATCAGAGTTGTTCCTGGTCCAATCAAAGGACTAAACTCATAAAGATGTTATGATTGACGATACGGGCTTCTAGTCTAGACCGCACCATATTTAGTGAGTAACTTGGGGATATGTGAAAATCCAATCCAAGCCTCGACCGAATGCAAGGGGATCTCAGACCAAAATTTGATCATCGATCCACACCTACCACTTAACAAAAAATGGGAATAAAATGAGTTAAAACGTGCATATATTATATTCTAGAAACATAACTTACGCACTAAGTAGTCATTTGGGTTACTTATCTGTTTTATGGCTTTAGGTAATAAAGGGGATTGTAGGAATGATTTAGCTTAGCGTGATGACTCATGGTCGTGAAGATGGGTGGTGATCAAGTCGAGATTATGTTAGGATCGTTTAAGATAAAACTTGTAATAGCCTATTGTGAAAACTGCCAAGTAGTACCTGAATCCTAAGTTAATTAAATAAAGAATCTCATTTGTCTATAATGCTTTTGCATTGCATTAAATCTCTAAAATTTTAAAGGCTTAAGAGTGAATCGAACCTCATATGAAAAAAACATAAAACGACTAAGGCATTAAAACGAACTGAACTCGCCGAGAACAGTTAGTGTTTCGGCGTGTGATGATTGTTCTGGACTTAGTGTCTGGGATGGGGATGATGATGATGATGAAAAAAACGAAAAATCAAATATGCAGAGGATGAAGATGAAGAACAACAAGAACACTAACCCAAAAATACAGAGTTCTAATGAAACAGTAGCAAACCCATAAATGATGATCAACACAAAACGATATTAAAGGCATAAAACAGTAGATCAATATGCACCAGATAGTTCACAACCTAAATCTAAGCATGAAAATGAGGAAATTGAAGGCTAAACATAAACTTAATTAGAAAATTTGGGTTTGAACATCAATAACAACAAAGCAAAACATAGAGAACAATAAATCTAAGATAAAACCCAAAAATGGAAAAATTAAAGCTTTGTGCGAAATGGAAGCGTTTTAGGGCATTTATAGTGTTTCAGAAAAATCCCTAAAAACACTAAAAGACAAAAGTCCAAAAAATCCTAATGGTTCTTCTTAATCTGAAACTGGGTCGTCGGGTCAGAATGAAGCTTGGGTCGATGTAAGGAACGTAGCTGCATTATCAACGCGAGCAATTCTTCATCGAGCCACACCATCGAGACGTAGAAGAGGCTGGCTTGATGGTTGGTGTGCGTGTGATCGAGGCATGCTGAAGACGAGGTTGAGGCGGCGAATACGATCGAGCCGAGTAATGTGCTAGCTCGATGGTTGATCGAGGTAGCTTCGAGTTTGGTCGAGGCGGATGGTCGAGGCCTAGGTCGAGGCAGCTCGTTAGGTCAATGTGGTGGCCAAGGATATTGAGGCGCATTGTGCTTCTTGGCTGAGGCGAAGTGCTTGAGTGATATAGCTGGCTAGGGAGACGATAGAGGCGTGTTGTCTGACTGGAGATGATGATGATGATCGAGCTAGATGGGGACTTGGCCGAGTCGGATAATCGAGCCCGTGTTGCGGATGAAGACTTCACCGACGCTGAGTACACGGTTTTGGTAGCTTGATTTAGGTAGCCTCTGGATATCACCAAGTTGATGTTGTGCACTTCCTTTCCTTCTCCTTGTCCAAATTTACACTTATGTTATGAAAACTCCTGAAAATCATGAAAAATCTCCAAAATGCATATGTATACAAGTGCTAATGCAAAACTTCCTAAAAATGCAAAATTACTAAGAATGTTCTAAGAATGAAACTTGTTGACAACTAAATTATCCTAAAATGATGGAAAATGCGATCTTAAAACCACTAAAATGCAGAGACATCAACTCCCCCCAGTCTAAATCCTTGCTTGCCCTCAAGCAAGTAATTCAGAAGCCTAAAAGAGAAGTTTGAAAATGGGAACTCAGAACAAAAATATGCTGATAAAACATGTAATATCAATGTCAAGGTTACTAGTTCTAGATTGCAATCATAATCTCATCCTACTTTAAAACCTTAGCCATACCCATCACAGCTCATTTCAGATCAGATTCAACCTCCACAATGCATTCAAATTCATTTACCCCTTTAACATTCATTAAACAGGAACCGTGGATCGAGTCATGCACATTCATTGAACTCATTTGGCTAAGAGACTGGTTAAGGGATAAAAATAACCCATTTATGCAATGACTAACAATTCAGAACATGATTCTCTCAAAAAGGGAATGAGCTTTAACATAAAGCTAAAGGTAAGAACACTTACATGCATATAAGAACGGAATCCCATTCACCCGATGTCAATGAAACTAAAATTTCCCTGATTGTACCCTGTAGGAGACCGTAATTTTACCCTTTGAATTTCGTAAGTGATCTTACTTGTTCACATTTTTCCTTTTTCATCTTTTCCTTAACTGTTTTTAGGAGAGAGTTCTTCCTTATTTGACTGCTAGCGGATTCGAGGATTTCCTTATTTTAATGCCTATGGTTTCTGACCTTTTTTTATTTTTCACTAACTTCTTGGGTATTTACCCTTTTCTTTCCTTGTCATTTCTTTTTCTGATTCTGCACTAACCATACTTTTCATATCATTTTTCCCCAAACCCTTTACTAGACCATTATGTTTTCTTATTTTCTTTTCATTTCCTCTCCTAAGGTTCATAACTATACCCTTTCTTTTACCAGCTTCCCACATGTTTTCTTCATTTTTCAAACCAGCCCCCAATACCCATAATCAAACCCCACCTAGTCCTATCTAGTCCAAAAAGCATGGACTAGAACTACATGAGATTCCATTCTCATTTTGAACCTAACACTTTCTAGCAAGCTTATTCCATAAAAGATCTGACACTCAGTAAAAAATACGTGGCTTGAAAGAAGGCAAGGTTCAAGGGTGGGGAGTCTACTTGGGTTAACAAGAGTGGTGAAATGGTAGAAGATAACTCAAATATGTATATACTATCCATGAATCCGAATCCAACACACAAACATGATAATTAAGCGTCAGTTTTAAGTTCTAATAGACAGGGGCAAACTTCATATCACAATATGCTTTAGTTCATAAAGGATTATGAAAATTCACATTCCAAGCATGGTGCAGTCTTACTTCAGACCAAATCAGGATGCATTAGACAACTAATAACCAGGACATTGATACTATCTAAGAAAACAACATACTTACAAGGTTACTATCATCCTAGTTCCCTATGCAGATGTAGATGACAAACCTATAATGCTAACATTTTAAATGCAACTACATGAACACTTTGTTTTAGAAAACAATTTTTAAAAAAAATTTCAAATTTTTATGGTTTTCTATGCCTTAGATGATATGTATGATTGGAGATCAAGAAACAAACATAAAAACTACATTAGATAATAAGCCCCTAAATCCTCCCCCAAACCTGAATTACACAGTCTCCTGTGTAATCTAATTTCGCAGGAGAACCTAGGGGTTGGACAAGAAATTAAAGGCATAAACACACATAAAGACAAACAGAAACAGCAAACAGAAAAAAATGCAAATGAAGTGGATTAAACAATGGCAGGTAGAGATGGACCTCAGTAGAGTATGAAGAAGGCGAAGGAGACGTAGTCGTACATTGTCTCTGCAGTATATCCTGGGTTAGGACATGGTGCTTCTGGTTATTGCAGTTGTTGTTGTTGTTGGTGGTGGTGGTGCTTGGCTTGATCATAGCAAATATGGCTTGATGGAACGTTTGCCTTGGCTCGATCATTTGGCTCGGTCATACGATCATTTTTATCACACGGTTGACACGGTTCGAACTCGAACTTGAACAACTCGATCAAAATATCTCTGTGGCTCGATAACCTTGTTTCATTGGCTCGATGAAAATTTGGTGCGGCTCGACCAATGGCTCGATCGAAATTTAGAGCGACTCGATCGAGAATTAAACATGGCTCGATCAAAACCTTGGCAGCTTGATCAAGGCTTAGACATGTTGATNTACCACTTTTGTAACACCCCGTTTCCAGTCAACCCCCTTTGACCAAAACCGAGGTTATTACGCCTATCTCGAAATTTAACTCAGTCGAACCACGGAAATATATTTCGGTCCATTGGGATATAATCCCGGGGTTAAACGCGATAATTTCCGAGATAGGAGAGGAAAGAGTTAGGATCGTTGTATAGTTGGTTAATTA
>OVBE01006523.1:0-19764 GCA_900406425.1 Iberis pinnata | reverse complement strand
CTTACATACCATAATACCTTGGTTTTTAATTCCAAGTAGATGAGCTCTAATTCTGGAGTATGAGCATTGTCGAATTTCACTGCAAATATTTCACTTAAATTTCCAAGTGCCTCCTTTTGTTCCTACTTTCTCTAACTTAGTCACATAGATCCATAATGGAGCTTCTTCTGGATCATTGTCAACATTATCACTTGCTTCTTGAGAAGTCATAATTAATATGATTAACCTGGAAAAAAAAAATATTGTGAGAAGATTGTATATAAACAAAAATCACAAAATATAAATAAAATTCATCGTTGGATCACATAAAGGAATTTGTCGTGTTTGTCATATTCAACGTTGAACAAAGAAATATAAAGAATTAACAATATTCAACAATTATAAAGGATTCAACGTTGTACTACACTTGTTCTGTTAAGAACAAATACAATAAAATATAAATAATATTTAAATTTTGCTTACTATAGAATTCAACAAAGAAACCTATTGAAAAAGCAAAGAAATACTTGCTAAGATATAGATGTGTGTGACTCTCTGATCTAAGAAGTTGTATACTAGGAAGAGTTGATCTTCCTGTAAGATTGGAACGAACAGATGCAAAGAGACGATCATCAAGCCCATAAATAAATTGATGTACCTGCTCTTCATCTCTATCTTTTTCTTGAAGTGTTTACAAATTACATTCACACTTCCCACGCTTACAAATACGTAAGAGACGATAGCTTGCAATATTATCCCAAATTTTTGTAAGCTTTCCAAAATATTCTTCAATAGAAATACCTTGCTGTTTACAGTTGGCTAATGCAGCTTTGATTTGTTGATACTTAGGATCACTTGTGACTGCAAAACGCTTTTTAAGGTGATCACACAATTCTTTTGCATTGTCTATGAGAAATGTTTGATAGAAGTGTCGAATTGATAGACATCTTGATCCATGACACAATTAAAGCATTGATAAGTTCCCAATCTTCATAATCTGGAGAAGTTGAGGCTGGTTTTTGAATGAATCCATCAAAGAATCCAAATTTCTTACGAGAGCAGAACGCCGTCTTGAACGCACAAGCCCATTCGTCATAGTTATTGTTTCGAAGAAACGATTTTGATATGATAGCACCCGAATTATCTGCTGTTGTAAGATCAAAAGGTGAAATAGTCCTTCTTGTCTCTTGTGTGTCCATTGTAGATGATGTTAAGGTGTTTATGATTTAGGTGATTGAAGTGAAGATTGTTAAAAAATTGACTGCTCTGATAACATGATACAAAGCATAAAGCCAACAATGACAAAAGGATTTCTGTATATTCAGTGTAAGAGAGATACAATCGTTTATATGTACAAACCTTTAGACCTACTTTCCTAATCAACATCTTACACAATTACACAATCTAACATGCCATATTTTAACAGCATAATCAATGGGATTGATATCCTAATACCTTCCTCTTTATATAGATTCATCATTGACGGGAACACAAGCCACAAACTTATCTATACATTTGTCAAGAAACAGAGAAATATCTTATGTGTTTCTTATCCATTAGAAAAGGAGGCGATGTCTTAATGTACAAAAATTAACATAGTAATCAATATGTTAATTACCAATCTATACATACATATAGAAATAACTAATTACGTACATGTGGTCTAAATCATTCCATTCTCCCTCATAAATTAGAGTACGAAGGTCATAAATAAACAAAAGCATAAATAAACTCTGTGTCCTAGTGCTTTGGTGAAGATATTGACAAGTTGTGTCGATATAGCTAGAGACATATTTTGTAGCAATGATACCACGAAAAATCTCATCGTGAATAATATGACACTTTCTCAACATGTATTGTTCTTTTATAAAACAACGGGTAGCACTAAGGTGTATAGCGAAAAGATTATCAATGAAGAGTTGTAGCATAAAGGCATGGTGATCCAAGAGTTGTGACTAATTTCCGGATTCACAATATTTCACTAATCGTATTATTGAGAGATATGCTCATATATGTAAATACTCATTCTTATATGTGTATTATAGCAATTACCATATTCTGTTATTAGGTTAATGAGTCTGTTATATGAGTCTCTCACTAATCGTATTATTGAGAGATATGCTCATATATGTAAATACTCATTCTTATATGTGTATTATAGCAATTACCATATTCTGTTATTAGGTTAATGAGTCTGTTATATGAGTCTCTCACTAATCGTATTATTGAGAGATATGCTCATATATGTAAATACTCATTCTTATATGTGTATTATAGCAATTACCATATTCTGTTATTAGGTTAATGAGTCTGTTATATGAGTCTCTCACTAATCGTATTATTGAGAGATATGCTCATATATGTAAATACTCATTCTTATATGTGTATTATAGCAATTACCATATTCTGTTATTAGGTTAATGAGTCTGTTATATGAGTCTGTATATAAACCATGTATCTTTTCCAGCAGTCAAAACAAGAAAACATTATTCCTTTTAGTTTTCTTGACATGGTATCAGAGCTTTACCTAGCTCTCTAGGATTGATTCACGTTTTTTCTCCTTCTCTCTCGATTTTTTTTCTCTCTTAAATCTCTTCGTTCATCATGTCTGATAACCCTCAAAGCAATGTTACTCAAACACGGAAGCGAATTGACCCTTACGATCTCTCTTCGGGAGACAACCCGGGATCCATCATCTCTCAACCGCAATTACGTGGTCCTAACTATGACGAATGGTCCATGAATCTGCGATTGGCGCTACGAGCCATGAAGAAATTTGGTTTCGTCGATGGCTCTATTCCTAAGCCTGCCGAAACTTCAGGAGATTTAGAGGATTGGTGGGCTAATAACGCCATGGTCGTTTCATGGATTAAGCTCACCGTTGCACCCGATCTCAGTAGTTCTCTATCTCATCATGAGATTGCTCATGATCTATGGACGCACATCCAAAAGCGTTTCTCGGTCAAAAACGGACAACGAGTCCAGCAGCTCAAAACAGAGTTAGCAAATTGTCAACAGAAAGGTTTAGCAGTTGAAGCCTACTATGGTCAACTGACCAAAATTTGGACGAGTCTAGCTGATTTCCAAAGGGCTAAAACTGTTGCTGAAATTGAAAAGGAAAGGGAGGAGGACAAGCTACATCAGTTCTTGATGGGCTTGGATGAGAATAAATTTGGGACAGTCAAGTCATCTCTCTTGTCGCGAGATCCCTTACCTTCCATAGATGAAGCTTATCAGGTTGTAGCTCAAGATGAGGAGTCTAAGAAGGCGAGCCGATTGTTGGAAACATGGCACGATGCGGTAAGCTTTGCAGTTCAAATAGTTTCTTCGTCTTCTTCACGACAGAAGAATACACCACCTGCACGTGATTCTTCAATGATTTGTAACAGTTGCGGTCGACCAGGCCATCTAGCAGAACATTGTTTTAGGAAGATTGGGTATCCCTCATGGTGGGGCGATCGTCCTAGATCCAAATCTCAACCTTCCTCTGTCTCGGGTTCTGGTTTTGGCAATACAAGTGACATACGCGCTTCTTCTACAACACATGCTCGTCGTAGTGATCTTATACAAGCTCACAATGTCTCGGTTGTACCTGCTACAGGTTCTTCTCAACTGTCTGACGCTGATTGAACTGGTTTTAGTGGCTTAAATGACCATCAATGGAGGACTTTGGTAAATCTGTTGAATGAGCGTGATACCGGTTCACTTTCCCATCTCTCAGGTACGCCTTTTCTCGAATCCTGGATAATCGACACAGGTGCATCGAATCACATGACGGGAAATCTCAAGTTATTGTCTAATGTTACTGATATGCAACTTGTGTATATTAAATTACCCGATGGTCAGATAACTACTTCGACAAAACGCGGTTCTGTTTCTCTTGGCAATCATCTATGTTTGCAAAATGTGTTCTTTGTGGATGGTTTACAATGTCATCTTATCTCCGTTTCACATGTTACTCGGGATAGTGGTTGTATATTCCAGATTTCTGATCGCATTTGTGTTATCCAGGACCGCATCACACTGATGGTGATTAGAGCGGGTGAATTACGGAGTGGACTTTATTTCTTTAGAGGGGTTGCGGTTGCGGAAATGACACAAGCCTTGGACGTAACATCTGAAGTATTGTTGCATTCTCGACTCGGCCATCCTTCATCTACAGTTATGAAGCTATTACCAAACTCATTGTCTTCTCAACCTTTCGTTTTTGATTCTAGAACATGTGATGTTTGTATTCGAGCCAAACAAACACGCGATACTTTTCCAATAAGAATTTCAAAGACTTCTCAGATTTTTGATTTAGTGCATTGTGATTTGTGGGGACCTTATAGAACAACAACTCTATGTGGTTCTCGGTTTTTCCTTACAATTGTTGATGATTACTCGCGTGCAACATGGATATATCTCATGCCAAACAAATTGCAAACACAATCAAATCTTCGGAATTTTATAGTCATGGTGGAACGACAATTTGAGAAGAAAGTTAAAATAATTCGGTCGGATAATGGGTCCGAATTTGTGAGTATGGGTAGCTATTTCCGAGACAATGGCATTCTTCATGAGACGTCATGTGTAGCAACGCCTCAGCAAAATGGCATCGTTGAACGAAAGCATCGTCATCTACTTAATGTAGCTAGATCTCTTCGGTTTCATGCGCATCTACCCACTGAGTTTTGGAGCTATTGTGCGCTTACGGCTGCGTATTTGATCAACCGTACACCGACACCGCTCTTGAAAGGGAAAACTCCCTTTGAAATTTTGTATGATCGTCCTCCACCTTTCTCTCATTTACGAGTATTTGGATGCTTATGTTATGTTCATAGCAAAAGTCATGGTGGAGACAAGTTTGAGTCTCGAAGTCATCGATCGATATTTCTTGGATATCCCTATGGGAAAAAGGGATGGAAAGTGTACAACATTGAAACTGGTTTAATCTCCGTTTCACGTGACGTTGTCTTTGTTGAGAATGAGTTTCCATATGCAACACATGCTGCTCCTTCTCTTTCAACTCCACCTACATCATCTGCTTATATACATGATGATGACGATGACTATATGTCACCACCTCCACCTACTGTCCCACCTACGACACCTCTTGTGCCTCATGCAACTATGACTGATGTTGCTGTTGACCCTAATGAAACCGTTACCCAACCACCTACAACTTATCCCGATGTGGTTATGACGGACTCTGTTTCGTCCCCTGTTTCATCACTGTCTTCAACGGCCATACCAACAAAGAGTTCCATCGATTCTTCGGCTGTTCAAGCCTCACCATCAATTGTTCCTCTTGTTGTTGATGCCACAATACCTCTTGGAAGAGGTCATCGACACAAACAACCATCCATCAAGCTTCATGACTATGTCACTCATACCACTCATGATGCTGTTGATAATGATTTTACCGATTCCTCTTGGTATTCTCTGACTTCTTATGTTGATTGCTCGCGTTTTTCAGATCATCACCGAGCTTTCTTGGCTTCTATTACGGCTGTTCAAGTCCCGCGTTCCTATGCCGAAACTGTCTCACACGAGTCTTGGCGACTAGCCATGCGGAGTGAAATTGATGCTTTAGAAGCGAATGGTACTTGGACTGTTGAATGCTTACCTCCTGGAAAGAAGGCATTAGGCACCAAATGGGTTTATGCTTTGAAATATCGATCCGATGGAACACTAGAACGTCACAAAGCGCGTCTCGTTGTACTTGGTAACCATCAAACCGAAGGCTTAGACTACAAAGAAACTTTTGCCCCTGTTTGCAAGATGGTAACGGTTCGATGTTTCCTTGAAGTTGCTGTCGCTCGTGACTGGGAAGTACACCAAATGGATGTACACAACGCCTTTCTCCACGGTGATCTCTATGACGAAGTCTATATCCGTCCTCCAACGGGTTTTCGAACGGATGATAAAAATCAAGTTTGCAAGTTGCAAAAATCCCTTTATGGCTTACAGCAAGCGCCGCAATGTTGGTTTCAAAAACTAACTTCTTCTCTCAAAGCGTATGGTTTCATCCAATCTTTGTCAGATTATTCACTTTTCACTATGATTGATCATGTCAAAGACTTACGCCTCCATGTATTAGTATATGTAGATGATTTAATAATCACAGGAAGTGATATTAAACACATACAAAGCTTCAAATGCTACTTAAGCTCCTGCTTCAAGATGAAGGATCTAGGGGTTTTGAAATATTTCCTAGGCATTGAAGTGGCTCGGAATAACGGGTATGTATCTTTCTCAAAGGAAATACGTTTTGGATATAATTAAGGATACGGGTTTGTTAGGCGCCAAGCCTATAACTCATCCAATTGAACAAAATCAGCGACTTGCCTTGGATGATGGACCGCTATTTCCCGATCCCTCGCGTTATAGACGGCTTGTTGGACGACTTATTTATCTTGGAGTAACTCGCCCAGACCTTGCTTACTCGATTCATCTTCTTTCACAATTCATGAACTCCCCTCGCCAAGCTCATTGGGATGCCGTCCTTCGGGTAGACCGATACCTTAAAGGTAATCCCGGCCAAGGTATAATGCTGCTTGCTAATGTCTCTTTGCAACTAATAGCTTGGTGCGATTCTGATTGGGCCGGTTGCCCCTTATCGCGCCGCTCCATTACTGCATGGTTTATTCAACTTGGACAGTCTCCGGTTTCATGGAAAACGCGGAAACAAGATACTGTCTCCCGTTCTTCTGCGGAAGCTGAGTATCGATCTATGGCTGACACGGTTTGTGAACTTCTTTTGATGCTGGGTTTATTGACTACTCTTGGTGTTCAATCTCTTACACCTACTCCTCTTCACTGTGATAATCAGTCGGCGATCTACTTGAGTGCTAATCCGGTTTTCCATGAACGCACAAAACATATAGAATCCGACTGTCATTTTATTCGGGATGAGATTGTTCGTGGTGTCATTAAACCGACTTATGTCTCAACCGCTACACAATTGGCAGATATATTTACGAAGGCTCTAGGGAANTATTGAGAGATATGCTCATATATGTAAATACTCATTCTTATATGTGTATTATAGCAATTACCATATTCTGTTATTAGGTTAATGAGTCTGTTATATGAGTCTGTATATAAACCCTGTATCTTTTCCAGCAGTCAAAACAAGAAAACATTATTCCTTTTAGTTTTCTTGACACGTATCACCCATCGCTTGGTATTCGACTTCAGTCGAAGATCATAAGTCGAATATATGTTTTCTAGTGCACAATGATGGAGGGAACTCGCCTAGCTGAATAAACCAACATGTGAATGACCTTCGTGTTAAGGGACAAGCTATCCATTCCGAGTCACCCTAGGTAGTAAGCGTCAAATATGATATGGCACATAAAAAAATACCTTGATAAGATGTGTGCCTGAGATAACATATAACTCGAGTAACAACATTCCAATGTGCCAATTTAGGAGACTACATGAATTGTGATAGCACATGAATAGAGTACGACAACTTCGGACGTGTAAAACCAAGGTAAATGAGACGATAGATTAATCGTCAATAGCGAATTGGATCATCGAAGTCTGCTCCAATGTTGTTGGGTAAATTATGGTTTTATTCCATTAGGTGTGTGACCAGATTATCACCAAACAATCCAGAAATTCCAAATCACCAGCTAGTTCTAAAATAAAGCGTACCAAATTACCAATAATGTTTCTACAAAAATCTTAAGAAAAAAATAAGACCTATAATGGTACGAGAATGATTGCCACCCGTCTTGAAGAACAAACTATTGAAGGAGAAATCCTAATAGGAACACATGCTCGGAGCAAGATTATAATTTTGAGATTGACAATTTTTCGTACAATTATGTTATGCAATGACAATCAATAAGAGTCTAAGATCAAATTCTAAACAAAGTTATGTTATATCTTCCAAATCCAATTTTTTACCACGGATAACTAGATGCTAAATTATCAAGTGTCGCATATGTGTAAAGTTTGAAGTCCTTACTAGAAAGACACAAATCACAACCATCCAATAGTTACAAACATAGCTTTAAAATTTTTTTTAATGAACTACCATAAAGAAAGAGTATATAATCCAACAAATGACATTAAGCATCGTTACATGCTCTTAATAACTGTCAAATGTTATTGCAGATTCCATCAGACGAGAGAATTTCATAAGAAAAGAAAATGTGATATCAAGTACAAAAAAGGCATACGTATACCAATCAAGAAGAATGACCACACTTTATAGGAAAGGAGAATGTAGAGAATAAACATGTCGTCCAAAACAAAATGTACTAGCAACTACTTTTAAAGATTACATATTATCTGTTCTAATTCTGTAATTCATACCTCCAAAAACCAATAACGAATTCTATACCACAAAAATAATTTCATATTTCAAAAATATCACACATTCTCATTCTTCCAAAAATACAATTAAATTTTTTAAATTATTTAAAGAATATCACAAATCTTAAAGGTTTAGAATTTAAAATTTTGGATTTGAGTTCACTACAAATAGTTTATGACTTAGTTTTGAAGGGAATGAAGTTTGATTTTGGGGGGGTTAGGGTTTAAATTTGAAGTTTTTTTAATTCAAATTGTGATATTTTAATAACAAAAATAGTTTATAATATTTTTAGAATAATTTGATAATATGTAATATTTTTGAAACCTACCTAATCTTTAATAATATTTTTAAGAATCTCCAAAACTAAATATCACAATTTTTTAGAACAATCATGCAACCAGCATAAAATAAAACACTAACTTTAATATACAAATAACGATAACATATATTAAAAAAGCGCGTAGTACGAATTACGATCTAGTTTATAATAATTCGAGAGTTTGATGTTAGATTTTGATCACTATTAGTTACACATGAAATTTCAAATTCCTTTAAACACTTTTAGAATTCTTTTTTGATTGTGAATAAATCGAACTTGAATAAAAAAATATTTTAACTGATAATTGAAATCTCTAATTTAATTTAGTAGCAATAGATTTCAATTTTTAAATAAATTCTTTCGATATTTCTTTCATAATGAAAATTTATTGATACAACTATACAAGTTTATAATTGATTATTTAAATCTTTAATTTTTAAAATTATAGTTTTGAAATATATTTATTACAAATACAACAACCAATAACATTAATTTTAAAAAATAGTGAAAAATTTAGATATAAAAAACTATATCATTAAATTTTTAAAAAGTAGAAAACGTAATTAATGAATAACACAAAATTGAATTCTATAATTGAACAATATTATATCCCCTAAAATACATCTAAACTCTAAAAATATTATTATTATTATTATTTTTTTCGTGTTTAACTCACAACAAGCTATAAGTACAAACCTCGTGAAAATGCAACAACCAGGACCACATGCTCCTTTTTCATGTTTGTTAATTGTTTAATAAAAACAAAAACAAAAGAAATCGCGTTTCAAAATTCCATTTTTTCTAATAGATATATTTTTCCGATTTACAGATTTAGAAACGAAACAAAAAATCAAGAGGTCTAAGATTCACAGGTTTCACGTCACCGACGGTTCGATACGAAGAGAATTTGAGGTTCTTTTGGGTGGAAAAAAAAGATGGTGAGGATCGTGAGGAGTTGTTTACAGTCCATGTTAAAGCTCGTAAATTCCTTACTTGGTATGGTTGGTATCGCTATGATCCTTTACGCTGTTTGGTTGATTAGACAATGGCAAGAACAAATGGGAAATTTTCCTTTTTCTGATGATTCTGATCAACCCGTTCCATGGTTAAAATTTCCCTTATCTTTTTCTGTAAGCTAGCTGAATGATGTTAGGTTAGAATTTGATGATGTAAACTGTAATCAATTAACAGGTTCATATATGCATTTCTTGGTGTTGGAGGTATTCTCTGTTTGGTGACTTGTGCTGGTCACATAGCTGCTGAAACCGTTAATGGATGTTGTCTTTACTTGTATATGGGATTCATCGTCTTGCTACTTATGATTGAAGGTGGTTTGGTTGTTGATATTTTCCTAAACCGTGACTGGAAAAAGGTATATTCTTTTTTTTCAATAATCTTCAATTGTTACACTTACACCCCCATGGATTCCTTATCTTTTTTATAAGCTTTCATCAGGACTTTCCAGAGGATCCAAGTGGTGCTTTTCACCATTTCTATAAGTTTATCGAGTCGAATTTCAAGATTTGTAGATGGATAGGTCTCTCTATTGTCTGTATCCAGGTATCTTTTTTGTCTACTTTTACATGTGTGTTTTTGAACTGCTTTTGTTGCAATGTCTCATTATCTTTGTTTATTGGCAGGGTTTATTAGTGTTATTGGCTATGTTGCTTAAAGCTCTTGGACCTCATAGTCATCATTATGAGAGTGATGATGAATATAATGTAAGCACGGTTGCACTCCTGCAAGATGCTCGTCAGCCGCATCCATATGTTGTTGGAGAACCTATTTATGGATCCAAACAAGGGGCTTGGTCTGTTAGGATTAATGAAAGAGGGAACCGGTGAGAGGTACAGACTAAGAAGCTCTCTTCAAGAAAATGGCAAAAATATGTATATCTTCTTTTCATGTGCATTCCTCTCTATCTTACAATCACTCCAAAGCAGCCCAGACTAAGTTCTCTTGTAAAAAATCTTGAAACATATGGGAATGTAAAAAAGTGCCTACTTCTCTCTCATGTACTCTCACGAGCTCCAATTGCCTTACAACAGGATTAGTTGGTTTGGTTGGGTCCAAGCTTGCGTTAGTCCTATATTGGTCGGGTCGGGTTTTGCCTCGAAAGCACAACATTAGGCTATTGCCTGTATACTAGCTACCAAAACCGATTTTGTGAGCAACTTGGCCAATTTTTACAGAAACTAAAGTCTTGATTTTAAACAAAGCAAAAACATCCAAGTTCCAACCAATAAAGTTCGATGAGTAATCTAAGTGAACATGGGACAGAGTGGATATAATAACGTGTAATTGAGTAAAAAGATGATGAAGGAATTATATTGAGAATTTGTGATCTGAATTCCTATATTGATTGATATCCTCTCATCATCTCATGTGACTTTGTAGTCTTATCTAATAAAAATAAAATTAAAAGGTCTTCAATCTTGTTGTCATTTTCAGTAATGCAATCATGATTCATGACTTTTCCTGAGGATTCTCTTATCTGTTAGAATAATTATTTTTTTTATTGAAGTTGTCAAATGATCATCTTTCATCAGTCTTTGCTAATGCACACACGCATCTGTATATCAAATAATCATTTGATGGCTATTAAGAAGTTAATTTTGTATACTATCACTTATTTTACTTTTGGATTTTATATCATTACTGTTATCTATTAGTGAACAAGTTAATAATGCACAATGTTAATATTTATGTGTATATCATTATTTAGTAAAAACCGGTGTCTTTGATTCTGTAACGTTCCAACTCATAAGTCTCGTTATATAAAACTTGCATGTGCTAAGGTTATAAATTTGCCCAATATCTTCTTCAAAATTGGAGGAAATCCTTCTCCCTCACAACAGAAGATGTACAATCAACTTTTACGTAGCCAAAAGTCTTTCATTATCTATACAAATCATTATATTGTATACTCTTAAGTCTCCAAAGTCAGGTGCAATATATCTAGTGAACACCTTCATTGAAAGCCTATAGAATGAAAGCTTGTTTAAAAAACCCAGAATAACATCATAACAAAACCAAAAAAAGACAAGAGAAGAAGCAAACAAGAGTTTCCATCGATAGAAAATCAGATCATGAATCTAATACAACTACTACACACACCAATGTTTAAGGAAACTACAAGACTTATTTTTTTTCTTTTCTGTTTAAGTGACAACTGAAAACACAAAGAACCAAACCATACATTTCCATTCCAAGGACCTGGTTTCATCATTGCGAAGGTGGTGGTGGTTGGGCATGTTCCTCACCTTTCGGCTCCTCTTTCGAGGTTTCCTTAATATCATCACCAGCTTCGTCCTGAAGATTAGACATAAGTGTTATGCAAACTTCAAAAACATTCTTAGTTGCTAACAAGGAAGAGTGTAAGGAGAGAGACAAGTACATTGAGGTCAGAAGTCCAGAGGGTGAGATTGTCACGGAGAAGCTGCATGATCAACGTACTGTCCTTGTATGATTCCTCTCCCAGTGTGTCTAGTTCAGAGATTGCCTCATCAAAAGCCTACCATCATTGCAATCATATTTGTTAACTGAGAACAAGGTATTATAAGCAAACTAGAATCGAAATGTGAAAAGGTTGTCCAAATTTCATTGATGTAAGGGTGCATTTCACATGCTCTACTATCCCGTAACTGCCCATCAACATAATTGATTACAATACTATCACTCTATCAGTCAAACAAAATGATAACAGATTATACGGAAGTGTAACAAGTTAATCACATGCATGCCACGACACGACAAACAAAAACCTCTTAGGTACCACACAGAACTATTTGTTAGCTTATAAAAGAAAGCAAACGCAGAGCATAAAACAACATACTCATACAGAAAGCAAAACAAACCTGCTTTGCAAGATTACATGCACGATCAGATGAGTTGAGAATCTCATAGTAGAAAACAGAGAAGTTAAGAGCAAGCCCCAGTCTGATTGGGTGAGTAGGAGCCAGATCAGCAAGAGCAATATCCTACATAAAAAGACAACACCAAAAGCATGAGTCAACATGTTTTCTTAGCAAATTCTGAGAAAGAAAATGCACCAAAACGAGATGATAACCTGAGCTGACTTGTATGCCACAAGAGTGTTCTCAGCAGCTTCTTTCCTTTCAGCTCCAGTCTTAAACTCGGCAAGGTACCGGTAATAATCTCCCTTCATTTTGAGGTAGAAAACTTTGGACTCAGCCAAGGAGGCACTAGGAACGAGATGGGATTCAAGAAGGTTTAAAATGCCATCGCAAATTTTGCTGAGCTCAGTTTCAATCTTGCCTCTGTAGTCTTTGATAATCGAAACATGATCATTGTTGCCCCTGCTTTCTTCCTTTTGCTCAATAGAGGAGATGATCCTCCAAGAAGCCCTTCTAGCACCAATCACATTCTTGTATGCAACAGACAAGAGGTTCCTCTCTTCTACAGTAAGCTCCTCAGAGTCCACTGTCTTTGCAACCTTCTCCATGAACTCAACCATTTCCTCATAACGCTCAGCCTGCTCGGCTAACTTGGCCATGTACACATTCTCTTCCCGGGATGAATCAGAAGACATCTTTGCAATACTCTTTTAAAAAAACCTGTTACAACTACTTAATTAAAGATTGAGCACAAAGTTCATAAACATAAGCAATATCAAAGTACAAGAACCAAAAAAAACCTACCAGATCCAAACTCATAAAATACATAAATGCAGCAACACTCTTGCATCAGCAAAATACATGCGTTAGCAACAATATCTTACAAATCAATCCTACCATCGATAGATAAGACTTCAACGAGTATTAGCATGTAAAACATCAACAGATCTATCCATAAACTAATAAGAAAAGGAGTAATCGTCGGTAGAAAGAACTCTGAATCCAACAGATCTCGAAGTGTCACACACAAACATGAAATTCAACATAACAACAGGAAACGCAAAATACAAGGTTAAACATAAACAAAAAACGATTTAAAAAAAAACCAGAAACATCGTTCAGGCATGAGCAAGCGAGAGAGAGAGAGAGGAGATCCGTACCTTGGGATTTTCGAATTAGGGATTTTGAATTTGAAGGGAGAGACGCGAAATGAAGGAAGCGAACATTAAAGATATAGAGAGAAAGAAATAAAAACATCCATTGAAAATTCGACACGTGTTACCCGTTGACGGTCAAATGACTTTTTTGGGTTCGATCAAATTATGTGGGTGAAACTACGACGGATCATAAAATTGTAGGGCCAGGTTTATAAATAAACCAGGTTGTTTAAGAAAATAAAAGGGGTTACCAAAGTTACAAATTTACCCTTTGCCCTGAACCACTTCAGTCTTTTTACCCTGCATCGGAGAGGTCCGGGAAAGAGCTCGAAGGTACGTCAATGACCCTGCCTTGGAGATGGGGCCTATGCTTAAATGTTTCTAATCATTTTGTTTATTCCGCAGCACCAATGACATTGTCTTGGAGGAAATGAAGAGAGAGTACATGCTTCAAGAAGAGGGTAAAGTCTCAGCTTCAACTATATAAAGATTTGAGTGTTATAACATTGTCCCTTTTGTTTCCTTTCAGCAATGATTTACTCACTACAAGAAAAGCAATAGATTTTGTATTTCCATCTTTTTCTCAGTTTACAAAAATCCACCAAGTCTTAGATGTCAGATTCAAAGATGCTTCTCATAACCAAAAAACATAGGTTTCACACAACTTTAGGAATTAAACCAAATGAACAAAAGCAAAAACTTGAGAAGCTTAGAAAGCAACAACCCAAAAAAGACTTCAAGCAGTAGGCTTCCTCATATTTCTTCCTGCTCGAATCACTTCGTCCACCAAAAGCAACTGTGAGGCAATCACTGGCCTGCAACACAAACAAATTACCGTTATACATATGATTCGAACCTAAACTTGCAGCTTTATTAAAATTGGCCTGTTGGTTACAACATTACCCTGAATTAATAAGTTGGCGTTTCACTGAGTAATTGTCAAATATGCCAGCGAGTTGCGGGTCAATTGGTTCACCGTCCTGAAGGTTCAGCCCCACGACGTTTCCTTTGTCATGCTCACTCTGCATAAGCAAACCACATGAACAATTTAATCTTCTTTCTTTTAACAATTAATTTCCGTTTGCAGAGAGAGAGGAATGCATACCGTGAGAGAAATGATCACATCTTGGGTGTCAAGACCTGCGTTTTCTGCAAGTGTCTTAGGCACCACGAGCAGGGCATTAGCAAAAGCTTCAACACCAAGTTGGGCACGCTGCAATGTTGATGATAGCATTAGTGATGATAGAATATTAAATGTGCATTCAATATTGTCGTAAGGAGAGTATCAGTTATGATATCAATTTACCCCTTGTAAAGTTTTTTTAACTTCATTGATTAAGTGCTGTCTTGCTGCAACTTCAAAGGCTCCTGCTCCCTATATAGAGATGCAATCGTGCATGAACATAATGCAGAAATATACTGGAGGTCTATATGCTTACTTTACTAAGGTTTTAATAAAAATCTCTTTGACATTGCAGAGAAACAGATAGCAAGAATTCACAAGACACTCGAAGAAATAGTTAGGTACTTACTAACACAACACACTCGTCTTCTATGGTGTTCTTGACCGATCTTAGACCATCACGAACAGCGTCCTTAATTTGAGCAATGGTGTGATCATTAGGCCCTAGAAAACCAATATATTTTGAATGTCCACCAAAGCCAATACAAGCATAAATAAAAATTCAAAACTTAATGAAGGGATAGAAGTTGGCTTAATACCTTTAATGAGGATGGTACATGAATAAGGATTCTTCACTTGCTCCACAAAGGTGTATTTTTCCTCCCCGAGAACGTGTTCATAGACAAGTCCAGCCCATCCAAGCGACTCAGGGGTCAAGTCGTCAACCGAATTCACAGCTTCACCACCACATGCCAATACTAGACGTTCCATGTTCCTCCTTTTTGCTCTTCTAAGGGCAATGATCTGGAGACAAGATTAAAAGTAATTACAATCAACAGCATCAAGAGTAGGTCTACAGGAAGCAGCAAAGCTCAGTGGAAGGCTCAGAACTAAACATAGGCTTCAAGGATTACTATGAATAGAGGAACATATTCTGTAACAGTTTTCTTATTTTTTTTCTAAGCATCGAGTTAAAAGACTTTAAGCTATTTGTAGTGTGGATGCAAGAAAGTACAGTAGTTATAGCTTACCCCTTCTCTAGCAAGAAGATCCAATGATGGTGGGTCGATACCCTTTTGATTTATGATAACAAAGTTGTTATCATTATCAGCACACACCTGCACAAGAAATAAAACATTATAACTTTTTAAAGGATTTCAAAATACGGCTAGGATAAATGGTCTCAGTCCCACCACCCACCTTGTTCTTCAGCTCAATAATCTTCTTAACTCTTTCATCAACAGATCGCCTCTCTGCAATAACCATGGCTTCCCTCTGCTCAGCATTAGAGTAGAAAAACCCTGCATTGATTTCGCTGATAGATAAATAAATATTAGTCTACGTCACCAGCAACATCTAGGTTCTTATTTCTCTTCACTGAAATGACCAAAAAATTATCATACACACCTTTTCTCATACTCCAGCGACACATTGCAAGTTAGGATGTGGCAATTCTCTGCACGTCGTTTCATATCAGGGTGTCTCGAACCATGATCTAGAACAAGCCCCTCAACCTACATTAAGAATGAATCAATATGGTACTTTCAACGTCTCCAAAACTATGAAAGCATTTAATCATGACCAGCAAAATTATTTGATTCTAATATACCATATAAGCAAGTATCTGAGAATTCCAAAACTACGGAAAACATTTTGAGGGAATAATTGTACGGTAAACCACAGCTACAGACATACCAATCGTGTGTCAACATCAAATTTGTGGCGCATGTGCATTATCTCCACCATAAACAGATCAATACCTTCCTCAGGCTTCCGGATACAGAGAACCTGTTATGCGTGGAAAGAAGATCATTAAAAGACAAACAAGCTTGTAAACCAATATTTAAAAGCAAAAAAAAAAGGAAAAGCACTAATGAGATTCCATTTGAAATCGATTAACTCACTGAATTTACAACTATGTCAGTCAGTTGATCCGCCAAGCCTTCATACAACTACAAAAGCCACAAGAGATAACCAACATTAGAAAGCAAAAAGAAGAATCAATCAAACGAAAAAGATAGATATAAAAACAAGAATACCTTTGTTCTAAGTGTCGTTCTTGCGACCATCTTTAGGATCTCTTTATCGGCTTCGTCACCCATAACAACAGGGGTCTTGAAGTTCTCAAGAAACTGAAGGGTAGCTTTCTTCGCAATCTCAAAACCATCAACTAAGACACGTGGGTGCATTCCTGAAACAAATAATCCTTCCGTAAGACTTTCTCTACTGACACCACACAAGTGATAATTTGTCTGGATTCTATTAAAAAAAACTTGGCAAATAAACATCACTAAAGAAACATTTTTGGTATTAGTTAAAAGGTTAAGCATAACATTAATATAGACAGATCCAAAAAGCAAGAATGAAGAATTAAAAAAAAGCATAGTGAAACAGAAAAGTAACGAACTCATCTACATATTACAGTGAGATGAGGTACTAAATTTCAGCTAATAAGCGACTCACCTTCATCAATGCAGCGTTCAGACTGTTTCATGAGCTCACCAATGAAGATGACAGTGGAAGTAGTACCATCACCACTTATGTCATCCTGTGCAACGGCTGTCCTTGCAATCATAATGGCTGTAGGATTTTGAATTTGCTGCAACAATGATAAAATGAGGGTTTAAGCATTATTGAAGCCAGAGAACTTGTAAAAAGTAATGGCCATAGGCCCGTAACACATATCAACACCATTGATTATCAGGCACTATCTCAAGGATTTCATCTTTCTTCCATATCACAATTCTGACAGACACTTTTACTTAATCAGAAACCTACATTGATCATGTTAACGCCACAAAAATTCAAATTTTCAACAAAATCAATCTAGCAGAAAGATGCCTACATGTAATCAATCGAATCAGGCTTGGTTCTCTGAACAATAAAACATAAACAATCCTTAGAGCATAACTACAAACAAGCACAACCACAGTATCTAATACTATAGGACACAATCCATAGGCTTATGAGCACCTCTTTAAAAGGCATTATTATAGAGCTCGATTCTTACAGATAAATAGAATCTAAATTGTTTTTATATCAGACTCACCATTTCTTTCAAAAGCGTGTTCCCGTCCTTGGTAAGTTTAATATCCCCTGAGCCACCAACAAGCCTACATCCATGAGCAAGAAATCGAGATTAAACAAATAACATTTGGGATACAAATAGATCAAAAGAAGAGACAATACATTTTGATTGTTCCCTTAGGACCGAGATTGGACTTGAGCACATCCTGTAAACCCTTGGCGGCGTTGATGGTCATATGAAGCGCCGCCGATTTGTTGAGAACTTCGGCATTTGGATTCAGAACTCGTACAGACATTTTTCGCGTTCGTGCGGATACAGATGAAGAAGAGAAGAGCTGGGGAGTAAACGAACGAGCAAGAGAGAGAGCTTTTAGGGCTTTCTGGGTTTTAAAATTTTGATGTGAGAAATGATGAAAGAGATACCACCGAAAGCAGCTAGTTCGCTTAGAGACTTTAACGAGAGACCTTCAACTAATAATAATAGAGAGGTAAACAAATATACAAACAAAATAGAATGTAGAGGACTTAAAGCTAAAACTAAAGAATCAAACAATGGTATGTCATTTTTCATACAAGATCTGGTGAAAAGAAAGCTATTGTGTGGTTTAAAAGCAAGCAAAAATGGTTTGCAGATGATTGTCTTCTTTTCCCCAGAACTTATGATAATGATTATAGGCATTTAAGGAGCAGATTACAACTATATGGACGTCTTTCAGATAAAGCTAAGATTAACTGGGTACAATAGAAAAAGATAACACAACCTAAATCTTCTGGAGGTATTGGATTTAAAGACCTACAAGTTTTTAACCTTGCCTAGAGGCTAAATAAGGATGGAAAATGTTGACTGATCCATCTTCATTACCCACACAAGTATTTTAAGCTAAATACTCTCCTAAGTCTTCTCTGCTAGTTTATACACAACCTAGTTATGCTTGGAGAAGTGTTCATCAAGGGTTACAACTAATTAAGAGTAACATCCACTGGGTAGTTAGTACTGGTGAGACAATCCATATTTGGAAAGATAGGTGGTTGCTAAAGGAACCATATGCCCCTGCAAATGTCTCTGTGAAGGCATCACTTCTATTAGAGTGTATGAGAGGTTGTAAGTATGTTAATTAGTCAGTTAAGAGTTAGTTAAGATGTTGTTAATTAGTCATTAGTTATAAATACTAGTGACTGTACAATGTATTGAGGTTAATGAAATACAATGATATTTTCTCTTTCTCTCTTCTTTACTTGAGCTAGTTCCAGTGGTGATATGGTATCAGAGCATAAATGCTCGTTCTTTCGCTTATTTTCTCTTGGATTCAGCTCAAATTTCTCTGTTCTTCATTCAATTTTGATCGCATCTTGCGATTTTCTTAACTTTTGATGAGTGTATCTTTTTACGACGTTTATCATCATCATCTTCTTGCTTATGTTCTTTTTCTTTTGATTGAAACAATTCAATATGTTTGTCTTGCGATTGTTCTTGCACATTTGTGATTAACAATGTCGACTGATTCAACAACGCATCATTCAATTCCGCCAAATCTGAATACAACTTCAAATCCAAATCTGAATTCAAATCCGCCTCCGATTTTAAATCGATTGTCAATGGATCTTTACGAAAATCCTTTCTACTTACACAGCAACGACCATGCAGGGTTGGTTCTTGTTTCTAATCGGCTCAAAAGTGGAGCTGACTTTTATTCTTGGAAAAGGTCAGTACGTGTAGCTCTTAATGTGCGTAATAAATTAGGATTTATCAATGGATCAATTTGTAAGCCGCATGATGATGATGTTAATGCTGGTTCTTGGTCGAGATGTAATGATATGGTGTNCACCCCGTTTCCGGTCAACCCCCTTTGACCAAAACCGAGGTTATTACGCCTTTCTCGAAATTTAACTCAGTCGAACCACGGAAATATATTCGGTCCATTGGAATATAATCTCGGGGTTAAACGAGATAATTTCCGAGAAAAGAGAGGAAGGAGTTAGGACCGTTGTAT
>OVBE01006522.1:0-19765 GCA_900406425.1 Iberis pinnata | reverse complement strand
TATTTATAAATATATATATATATATATATATATATATATATTGTTTTAAACAGTTGATGTTGGTTTGAGGGGAAAAATATATCAAAATTCATATAAAAGAGATATTTTCTTTTTGTTAAAGGAAAAGAAAGATGAAATCGCATTTACATACATATAAAAAGAGCTCTGAACCAAATGAATTTAGTTTAGTGATTGAGGCACTTCGAAGAATGTTTAAGGTCAATAGTTTGAATCCTTTGGAAGAAGTGAATTACACTTTAAACATGTATTTTCAACAGTTGACTCCGAGACCGGGAGATATTATGAGTCAAAAGCTTGGAACTTCTACGATATATATGTGGGAACCGAAATTTGCAATGTTGATTTCCATTAGTTAAGGAAAATCGAGTAAACTCAAATTTTTCAGAGGTCCCGGATTTCTGTGAGATAAAAGACCGTGATCTGTTGGCGAGTTCTCTAATACGAATAACCTAAGACTAATAAACCTAGTTGAGTCACAACTCGCTACAAAAATCGGAAAATAATCCTAATGCTCTAACCATATCAGTGTAGATAATTGAACGTGTATATGCCATTCCTCCTCATCTCTCTTACATAGGCGTCCAAGGTTGATCCGCTTTCCTTTTCCGCCTCTGATTTTTTTCGTGGAAATCTTCTTTCCAATTTGTTTTCCTGCGAAAACATTCTTTTCTAGATTTCTTCCATTTCTCTACATCTTGTGGAGCAAGGTACGACCGTTATCGTATTCGGGCCGAAATTTTATTCAAAATCATAAGTGGGGCGTTTTTTCGTTTTAGCCTCTTTAGACAGTTTTACGGTTTAGAGGATTTTTACGATTTCTATCAGAGAACCAGTCTTTCGTACAACGATACGATAAAAATTCAGCAATATTATAACGTACATCGTATAAGTGAGATTGGCGTCCTAGTTAATCGTTATCATTTTATACGATTAATAAAAAGGAACGCATCTTTGTGTCCGTTCCGGAAAACAATAAATTCAATCATTTTACACGATTAAATCTTATATGAAAAGTTTTTACGATTCTTTCGCATATCGTTGGAAATAATCGTATAGATAGGATAACTTTGGTGTTCAAATTGATCGTTACTATTTATACAATTAATTAAGAACTTATAAGAAACGAACGAGTTTTACGGTTTTCATCATAAAATTCCAATGAAAACTCGAAACGGAAGATGATTTGTCTGGAGCGATATGAATCATATGTCGTTCAGCTCGCCAATTGGCGAGCCGAATGTGTATCGAGAATGTGTCGAACATACGTATGTAAACGTGTATCGTAAACGTGTTGTCCGTAAACGACAGGATTCAAACCAAAGTGTTTGTCCAGAGATTGTGATTGCCTCTTATCGAATCTTTTCGTATTTTTTGGACGTTGATTTCGAGTATATAGTTTTTGACCCCAACAATATATAAAAAAACTCTGAATTTGGTTATACAATTTGTTTAATAAAATGGATAATGGTTGTAACATAATCATCAAATCAACTTTAAATTGTGTCTTTAGTAGTACTATATTAACGTTGGATACTAAAAATTTGATGGTTGTTAATTGATCGTCAGTTAGACCAGCATTATTCTATGTTTCACTATTTTTTATGTGATCTATTAATTGTGTCGGATTATTTTTTAATAACTCGGCGTCCACATATTAAATTAAGTATTATACATAGTACCACACACATCATAATGTCTACCCAAAGTTCATTTGCTTCTTTTTTTCTTCTAGATTCCATATCATATACATTAATTATATATGTAAAAGTTAAAACAATATATAACCTCTATGATAAAATAAAAAACATATGTAGATTTGATGATTGGGGAACAACATTGAGAAACATCTTCAGTATATATACAATTATCTTTATATCTCTAGTGTAAAACCTATTATATATTTCTGTTTCATCCATAAAGATACAAGATTGAGTTGCATTTGAGAAAATTACCGAAATATATGCTTTAGTTTCCAACTTAAATAAATATACAAGTTTTAGGTCAAAATCTCTTATATACGTACAAGAAAAAAAGTTAACTAAGAGGGCAGATTTATTTGATTGTGTAAAAACTACGAGCCACTTAATTAGATTTGAATTGAGATAATAGTGATGGACTTACCAAAAACCTACTCATTTTCCGAATTAATAAAAACGTTTAAAGAGAAATTTGGATATCAATTTAAATGTTATTATATATTGTCTATATTATATAGGATATTTTCACTAAAAACACACATATTAATAAGCTTCATTCATTTTTAGAATTCTTTTATTTAATAAACCAATAAGAAATATCATGTAGATTTTGGAAAAGTCATAATTACTTTATAGTAAATTTAAATTTTCCATTGAAAACTCAAAAATTTGAGACCACTACCATTGGAGTTTTTTAATAAAGGTTCTTAACAAAAGTGTATTAAAAAAATTATACGTTAAGATATAGTTCAACCGTTTTAAAAATCTCTATATATAAGAATCGGTTCTTAGTTATATTTATTGGGTTTATGATTTATTTTTTTAAAGATTAATGATAAATTTATAACTAAATTAAAAAGTTTCAAAAAAAATATATAATTATAATAATGTTAAGAATCTTTATTGAATTCTTAAGCAATAGAGATGATCTAATAATCAATGTTTTCAAAACATATTTAAAAAGTGAAGAGAGAGAGAGAGTATATATAATATGAATTCGAATATTGGAAATATTGCTCGTGCAGTTGGGTTAGTAAAGAGAGTTTGTGATGTGTGTTGACTGCATAGGAAGAAGAGAGATATGTAAGTTGAATCTGAAACCACTTCGTGTGGGCATGATTCTTCCCCCCACCCATCTCCCCGCGGATCTCGCTGACATCCGACCCGATCCGGTCCGGGTGGGTTCACATCGGACTAAACCACTCGCATCGATCTTAGCTTCATTTGTCTTTACTTGCCAACCAATTAGGAAGGGAACATGTGGCTCTGAAACCCATGTTACATTAATCAAAACTAATTACTTTTTATTACTCCAAAATCTGCAACCATTAATAGAATTAGGATTATTACTCACTAAAGCCTAATTAATCAATATTTTATGTAAACCTCTTTTTTTTTTTGAAGATATCAAGAAATATCGAGAATAACTAGATATTTGGACTGTTCTGTATGTAATCTCTTATCTCACTGAGTTGCATATGCTCATTAATGTTCATATACTTGTGGTTCCTATGCATCTATGTATCTAAAGATTGTTTACTATGAATATGTTTCATATAAGTAAATTCTCACTTGTAGAGTTTCCATTTGTGATATCTCTAGTTTGTATATGTATTGGTTAGAGCATCTCCAAACGATACCTCAAATCCTCAAATTTAAGGTATGATTCATTCCAAACAATATTTCAAATCCTCAAAATTTGAGGTATCAACTTTTCTTTGCATTTTAGTCATTATATTTATTTATGCTTTTAAATAATAATTTCAAATTTTATTTTAATTATTGTAGTGCTAATATTTTTTATGTTTTACTTTAAATGTATATTAGTTTTTATATATTATGTTTATAAACATATAAAATAAAATTATAATATTAAAATAAAAATACAACAAAAAATAGAACAATACAACAACATAAAAAACGTAAGACAAATTTAATACAAAAGAGAACAATACAACAAAATAAAATTACATAACACACAACTATTATAACAACAAAACAAAATTACAACACCGGGTCATGTAAATTTGATCCACTACCACCAAGATAATCATAATATTGTTCGAAAAGATTTGGTGTGACTGAAGGCAAAGATTGCGATTGCTCGCTATTTCTTTTTTGAATAAAGATTGCGATTGCTCATGATTCTTGCTTGTTCAGATCGGATAAACTCACGAACATTACTATAACTGATAGACTCTAAATCTATTAACATTATTTTATTTTCCTCTTGCATTTCTTTTAGTGCTAATTTTTTGCTTGATTTTGCAAATGTAATTTAGTTATCTCATAATTCTTGTTTCTAGTTGACGCACTTTCTTTTAAAAATTCAAGAATTTTTTTTGTTTGATGAAACCAATGATTCAACAGTTGAGTTATTACCTTCGAAGATCTTTCTTTTGAGTTTTTCTTTTTTCGTTCCAATCGGACGTTGTGATGAATTTGATCCACCATTGTGGATCACTTCGAAAAGAAACTAATCTATCACTTTGAAATGCATTGGTCAAACATATATGGGAGCACTATGGTGTTTGAATTTTAATTAAGATGTTTGAATTGTAATTAATAGTATGATATTTGAATTTTATTTAAGATGTTTTTTGTCACTAATTTTATTTAAGATGTTATCTATGTTCTTAAAAAATTATGTAACATTTTATTAATAAATATTACAATTAATAATTGAATGATGAATAATTTATATTTATTTACAAGTTATAGGATGTTATGTAATTGTGAATAAAGATTTGAGCAATATTGCAATATACATATTTTTGATACTTCAAAATTTGAGGTATTGCCTTTGGAGTAAAACACATGATACCTCAAATTTTAGGGAGGTGATACCTCAAATATGAAGTATTACCTTTGGAGATGCTCTTAAAAGGAATAAATAACACAACACAATCAATTCAGTATTTATTAACACGATTAGGTTAAAGAATTCTTTTACGAGTCGATTATCCTTTGCAGTGTAATTTTGATTGGGTAAGTTGTCTTCTTATTCGCAAATCACTCACAAGATGGTTTGTGCAATGTGGAGATTCTTCAATTTCTTGGAAAAAAAAGAGACAAAAGACAATCTTTTGTTCCTCTGTGAAAGCCGAATACCGTGCAATGGCAACACTTTCTCGCGAATTATGCTGGCTCGAAACATTATTGTTAGAGACTGGTATTGATTATCAAGAGCCTTTGATGTTAAGGTGTGATAGTCAAATTGCACTTCATATTAGTGTAAATCTAGTGTTTTATGAACGCACCAAACACATCGAACTAGACTGTCATACTGTTCACGATTACATACTCAACAAAATGATACAAGCTAGTCATGCCTCAACAACAGAACAACTAGCTGTTATTCTTACGAAAACATTAGGAAGAAATGAGTCAGCTGCATTTTTTTTCTCAAGTTGGACTTTGATAAAGAAGAATTTTTGGTTCTTTGTCTAATCAAGTATCCTAAGGCTACTCAAATGTCATTGAAGTACTTAGGGATCAATCCAAATCGGGAAAAATTAACACACTAAAACTTAGGAGAATCATGTCTAGACTAATCTAATAAGATTTGGATGATTTTTGAAACACTTGATCATGCATAATTTCAAAAGTCAACAAGAGTCAACAATATAAAAGTCAACAAGATTAAGCAAAAGTCAACAAAAGATTAAAGTGAAAATCAAGATTAAAAAGCCTAAACAAATGGACAAATATTATTGACTCGAGTGATCAAATGGTATCTCATGATGCTTTATAATATCATTCAATGTTAATCATTGGTCACAAATTCCCTTAATTAGACTAATCCACTCTCATGACACTAATCCATTTCCTAATCATGCAACTAAAACAATTTCTTAGATAATTACACAATCAAGAAGCCTTAAGTTCTAATCCACGATCAACCACTAAACTAACTAACAAAAATATCTTGGTTAGGCCTCATTTAACATTCAATAGTTGGTTCAAGCATTTCATCGAACACTTTTCGGGAAATAAAACACCTATGATCTAAACTTGAATGGCCAAGACAAATCTAGCATTAAGAACACCTAATGAATGAGGATATAAGATATCTAAGCCCTAAACATCAAGATCAACCATCTAATCATCATAATCTACCTAACCCATTTGGTTAGTAAAGAACTACTCACTAATCATTGAGAAAACACAAAATCCAAGATTAGATTTGTATTGAATCATGATTAGAAGTAGATTTGAGAAGAAAAGAAACAATCAAAGCAACAAATCAAACTCCAATAAACATAAGTTTCAAAAGATGATTACAAAGTTCTTCTTAAGAAAAGTTAAGATTAAAAGATGAGATCTAAAATTAGGTTTAAAATGCTTAAATAGTATCCTAAAATATGCATTGGGTTAACCCAAAACACTTGAGTTAACCCAATTGAAAATGGGTAAAGACTTGAAAAAATGTTGAAAATGTTGACTTTTTTGTATGTACCAGTTTGGCTTGACCGATACAACAAAGCATAACTTAGTCTCTGTTTTTTTTCATTTTAGTGTACCGGTTTGCATAAACCGGTACACTAAACCGGTATGAGCTTCTGTTCTGAAATATGCTTGATACACCTTCAATGTGGGGTCCATAACTCTCTCACTTTTGAAGTTATGATGGCGTTGGATAGCTCTTTGGAAATCTGATTCAAATGGCTAAAACTTCGATGAAGAGGTCTTCTCCTAATTTTCAGTGGAAGGTGGTGTAAAAGATGCATATTTGGGGAGGACAATTTGGAGCTTCTAATCTAGCGGACCACAACTTTGTCGGCTCATATCTTGAAATTCTCTGGGGAATTTAAGGTGATTTTTGGCTTGTTGGAAAGCTTAAATTCATGGCTACAATATCCTTGAATATGCCGTGATGAAATTTCCATTTAAATATCTCCAAATCACTTGATATTTAAGGCATGTTGGTTTGATCCTCTTTTAAATTCCTTTTTCAGCTCTTTTGCTCCAATTGATCCTTCTTTGATTACACTCAAATTCAACACATGAAATATGAAATTATATACAAAGAAAATCTATATGGATCTAAATGCAAGCTAAAAAAACCTAAAATGCAATAAAAACCAATGTCAGAAAGTCTTAAAAACCTAATATATCAAACTTTCAAAATCGGCATGCTCCAACTTGAAAGGTGGGGTGGAGGAGGGGTATTAGGAATATATTTCATTTATGTAAAATATGATTATAGAGTATACATTTGTGATATCTCTAGTTTAAATATGTAGTAGCTAAAGAATGAATAACACAACACAATCTATTCAATATTTTTTTGACATTGTTTTTGTGAAATTCAAGACATTTTCTAACCTATAATATACACTCAATAATCAATAAACTTTTTTGTAATAATCAAGTTGGTGTTTATCATTATCTAAACATCCTACGTTTTAAAATTTCTAAAGGTTTACCAACAAAGAAATCTTCCATTTCCTTTTAAATTCAATCTTTATACGTACAAAATTATCTACTAAATGAAGATAATCGAGATCAACTATTTCATTTTACGTGAATCAATAACTTTACAATATTATTAAGGACATTTCCAAAGGGACACTTCAAATTTGAAGTGTGTGATATTTCAAAATTGAAGTGTCATGTGTCTTCCTCTAAAGGTAACACTTGAAATTTGAAGTGTCAAAACACTACAAGAAAATGCCAGCAAAAGTGACCAGACGTCCTGATGGATACTGCTCCGCCAGGAAAATTCTTGACGGATTAAAGTCCATCAGTAAAATCCTGACGGATATACTAACGGACATATCCGTAAGGAAATGTGTCCGGTACAATATAGCTGTTTATGATCGTAGCCAGTGGTTATATTCGTACTTCTTGACGGATATATCCGTCAGGATTCCGTGAGAAAAAACGCTTATAAAAACATACCACCCCATCTTCATTCTTCACA
The DNA here is from genome assembly GCA_900406425.1 of Iberis pinnata. Classification (NCBI taxonomy): domain Eukaryota; kingdom Viridiplantae; phylum Streptophyta; class Magnoliopsida; order Brassicales; family Brassicaceae; genus Iberis; species Iberis pinnata. The sequence goes on along the minus strand of OVBE01006522.1, from coordinate 12,121 downwards.
CATTCAACACAAATATTTTATAAAAAAATATGTGTACTCCTCATTATTTTTGATCATTGATGAATGGTGAAAGAATGGATCTAGATACAAACCTTTTGAAAGAAAAATATGCTCGTGATGTTATGGAATTCATGGAATTAGCATGTCGACAACCTCGGGCACAACGTAGTTGTAAGTTAATATGTCCATGCTCTGTATGTCTGAATTCTCATAATATCAGGATAAATATGGTTTGGAATCACTTGTATATGAATATTTTTTTGCCGAGTTATAATATTTGATATTTACATGGCAAACAATATGATATTATTGCTAGTAGTAGCAGTAGTAAACGACATGATCTTGTTGCTAGTACTAGCGGTAGCAAACCATTGGCCGATAGGATATAGGAACCTAAAACGGAATTAAATTTTGGTGCATCTACGGTTCAAATGGTTAATGACGTTTATAGAGAAAATATAGAGACGACTCAGGTTACGTATGAAGAACCAAATTTAGAAGCACATCGGTTTTTTGATATGTTAGACGCAACGAATGAGCCATTATATAGTGGATGTAGAGATGGACATTCACCTTTATCATCTGCTAGTAGTTAATGGACATAAAAACATATTATAACTTGCCTGAGTGTGATTTAGGGTTTGATTAGGGATTGATTTTGGAAAGTTTGTAATATGAGATTGATGTTTGTGTTGTTGTGTGTTTTAATAAAAATGTTGATTTTAGGGTTTAGAGTTTGATTAGGGATTGATTTTGGAAAGTTTGTAATTTGAGATTGATTTTTGTTTTGTTGTGTGTTTTTATAAAAAATGTTGATTTTAGGGTTTAAGGTTTATGTTAGGGTTTAGGATTTGATTAAAGTTTAGGGTTAAATTTATAATTATAATTTTAAGTACTAAAATTAAAATTTATTGAAATTTAAAATTTATAATAATAATAATTATCTCATTTATTTATTAGCATAATAATCATATTTTTAATTATTAAAATTAAAATTATACTTATAAGAATTTAAATTTAAATTTATCATTTCAAGATTTATTGAAAATTAAATTTTCAATTTAGAATTATTATAAATTTTAATTTTAATTATTAAAATTATTATTTATCATTTTTATAATTAAATGATAAATTTATCATTTTAATAATTAAAACTTAAATATTGACCGTATATTTTAGTTCTTACGGTCGATTTAGACATCCGCCGAAGATCGGCTAGTCGTCGGACCTTCGACTACGTCCCCGACTGGTACTCGGGTGTCTGAAACACATGTACCTGAAGGATCTTCGCATCCCCGAGAGAGGATGTCTATAGAGGACCTCCTAGTCCAGCCCGGACGGGAGCGATTGCCGCGACTACACCCATCTGCACGTGACAGCAGGACGTGATTTCTTCAGTCAGACAACGGTATCACAAAGTGCATCAAGCAACTAATGCAATGACTTCTCAGAGTGGCACATCCTTTGTTTAGGATGCCACCCGCTGACCAGGAGTTCTGGTTTTATTACTTCGCGGTAAGAATTACATAGATTAGATCAATTTACCAACAAACTAAAACTATATATAGTTACTAAAATACAATGTTTAAACTTTATAACTCGAGTACAGTTGGGCACGTGAGATGACCCGAGAGGTCCAGAGGGAGTTTTATGTACGAGCGTCCATGACGTACACTCAGCACGTGTACGCTTGGAAGCATAGTTGGTATGTTGAGGGGAAGAAGCATAACATGATGCATGATTATCCGAGATGGCAAGGGGATAGCGATTACGAATGAGAAGACGAAGAAAAAGTCGACGAACAAGAAGAACCGGATGAGTATCCGAGATGGCAAGGGGATAGCGATTACGAACACCGGTTCGAAAAGTGCAGTCACTCGAGATGGTATGAAAATATTTTCAATATACCAAACTTAATAACTGATTACTAATTTCTAATTTTATTCTCAATTTTAAAATAGGAGCGTGAAATTAGCCATCCACCGATGCCTATCGTGCTTATGGAGCACATCCACACGAACAAGAAGACGAGTCACATACAAGATCAAGTTGTTCGCGAGGTTCTCGAGACGACGGGGCGGCTGATAGAGGAGTGGATATCTTAGGAGTTCGTTGATAGTGACGCCCTCCCGATTGATACCCACTACGAGATTGCATCTCATGTATGTGATATGTTAATTACATTTTAAAATATAATTTATCAATATTTTAACTTAATGATTTGTTTTTTGTTTCTTGCATGCTACCAAGAAATAGAAGCGGCGCATGTTAGGGCTCGGGAACATGGCCTCTTACTGTTTCCAGAGATCTTCTCGATGGAGGGCTCATGGTTGGGAGGACGAGATGAGGCGGAAGGACGCAACTATAGAGGTCATGCATCATGAGGTGATTAAGTTGAGGGCCGCGCAAAGGGAGCAAGAAGCTCTGATCCAGGCTCACGTCAAAACCTAGCTCAAAGCCCAACAAAAGGAGATGTAGCGTCAGATGGAAGCCCATCTGAAGGCGACGATGGATTCGTCCATGGCGCAAATGGCGCAGCGGTATCCACTACCACCACCACAGTAGACGCGTTTAGGTTTTGTTTATTGACTTTTCCGTTTGTATCTAATATTTGATAATATTTTATGATTTTGTAAACATTTTGCACATTTTAATTGTAAGAATATTTTTAGAATTTTAATTATATTTTGATTATTAATTATTAATAATTATTAACCAAAAATAATTATTAAATATATAAATCAAATAATATATTTAATAAATATATTATTTTATTTAAAATAGAAGATCCATCAATATTTTGTAAGAAAATTATTGACAAATTTCTGGCAGATATTTTATTACTGACCATCTAATCCTGACGGATTTGTCAGGAATGACCATTCTTGATGGATATCTGACGGTTTTGTCTGACGGGATTAGCTTATTTTATAGTAGTGAAAGTGTGTATTTTGTAATATTCCCCATATCTTTGTTCACAATTAATTAACATCATACAATTTTATAAATAAATATAAAACGTCTACTATTTAATTATATATGATATAAATTACATAATTATTATAAAAGCATACCAATAACATCATAAAGAAAATTCAAATATCAAATTATGTATTTTTTTATTGCTCTCTTTTGTATTAAATTTGCTTGATGTTTTTCAAAAATATTAATGGTATGTGATATTTTTCATATTTTAATATTATAACTTTAATTTATATGTTTCTAAATATAAGATGTATAAATTAGTATACATTTAAAATAAATCATAAAAATGTTGGTACAAAAATAATTAATATACAATTTGAATATATTAAATAAATAAATTTATGGACTAAAATGCAAAAAATATCGGGGCTTCTAGTTCTGGTGGTAAAAGGCTCACAGCTGTGAGTTCCGCCACTGAGTTCGAATCCTGGCCACCGTCAATTAACATGAGGTGAATATCGGCGGCCCTCCTGGATACCCTTGGCGAATGCGGACACTTTGGACCTAGACGAAATCTTTCGGGGCTTCGGATACTAATGTCATAAAAAAAAATGCAAAAATTGATACTAAAAATTTAAATTTTGAAGTGCTCCTTTAAAAGAAAAAAAAATTAAAATTTGAAATTATATAATATACTTTAGAAATAGGGAGAAAAATGTAAATGGGCTATAAGACCAACCCCAACACAAGGTTTTGGAGAGGTTCTTAAAGAAAAATAATAATATTATAAGCTGTCACTTTATGGAGTCGGTCCCTTGTTTGGAAATTTTGAATGCGGATCAGGACCGACACGTGTTGGTCCGTGATTGGTCCTAGTTTTCCATTTAACTATGACTTGTTTTTTTTGTTGTTGATTTCTTCGGATACTAAATTATAATACCCAATCGATACTTTTCTTATATCCGGTTCCTGTTCTTGTCGGTTTCAGGTATTTTAGACCCGAAATACCAAAAATACCAGAAAAACTAGAATATCTGAAATAGTTTAAAACTAAATTCCTCGTACATAAACAAAATAACCAAAAATTAAAATATTACACGAAGAAAAACTAAAATACCCAAAATATACAATATTTATATATATATATATATTCAAATATTTCAATTAAAAAATTTATGTTTAAATATTAATGCAATAATTTGTTAGTTTCATCAAATACACAAAATATATAATATGTATATATATTCGAGTACCCCATTGAAACTTTTCTAATATTCGGTTCGGTTCTGATTCAGTTCTTATCGGTTCCAGATCGGTTCGATTCAATTTTATTTATTCACGATTTATGTAGGGCCGAACTTTCGGGTATTCGGTTCTGTTCAAATATTTCAATAAAAATTTTTTATCTACAAATATAAAAAAATTAATTTTTAAAAACTAGATTAGTGGTTTTACCATTTGAGACACTAAAATTAAAAAGGTCTTAATTTTTAAAAAAATTGGTAAATAATAATTAAAATAAACTTTAGAACCTCTAATAAGATCTTACTATTGGAGATGGTCTAAGAAGCAGAGCCGAGGTTGTCATGTGATTGACAGCGATTTGTTTAATTATCAACTACTATTTTTTAAAAACGAATATATGCCTTGAGAACTTGGTGCCAAAATGTCAACGATTCTTTTAACATCAACGTACAAGCACGACGTATTAGAGCATCTAATTAAATGAAATTTACAAATACTGATGTACTTATTAATATATTTTATGATGTGTGACCGTTGATCATTTGGAGTCTCAATAAATTAATAATATCAAACTTTTAAACTATTGTTTTATAGATATTTAAGTGATTGATAAATTAATATTTACTAATTTTATAGAAAGATATCTTCAAACCTATAATATTTTATAATTTAACATTATATCAAAATTCATATAAATTCGCAAATTTAATTGGGGCTAACTAATAATTTCACTATTTCTTAGGTTATTTTCCAATATTGATGTGTTATTGGTTAATTTGTTTAGCTTAAATGTTTTAGGTCTCTGTTCGTTTCTGCATCCGGATACAACATCTAGATGCAGCATCTGAATGTTGCATAAAAAACATCAAGATGTTGTTCGTTCTTAAATCTGCATTTGACATCTTGATATTGCACCTAGATGCGATTTTGTTTGTTTTTGAATATGTAAAAATATCGAGATATATTTTAAAAAAACAACAACATTAATATTTATACTAAAAATCCAAAAACTTGTTTTTGGAGGAAATTACGTTCTATATGGCACCTTTTATGTAAATTTACACTAAAAAATATCCAGGTAAATTTTTTTTTCATTCCCCAAATATTTTCTCTTTCTTGTCTATATCTTGTATTTTGAATATTAAGATGGGAATGTTAGCATGTAGTGTTCAACTTTATCTATATGACACCCTTTATGTAAATTTAAATCACTAATAAGATCACTTATGTAAATAATAAATTACTAATCAAAGTTGTTGTAAATGTTTTAATATAAGTTGTTGACAAAAAAAGAATAATGCGAAGATGATTATATGGTTTATTTGTAACCATTATGCATAAATAATACAATTTACATTGTTTTCATATTTATGAGAAAATAAATTTTAATAAATATAGATCAAATATTTTTTTTTTTATTGAGAGAGAGGAAGATAGATGAGAAACTCCAACCTATGCAAATATATGGAGATAGAGTAAATTCTATAGTTATAAATGTAATTTTAATCAACAAGAATTAAGTGGTTTATTCGTTGTGTTGCCGTTGTTGTCTTGTTATTAGATTAGAGATCAAACCCGATCACATATATAATAAATTTATTTTTTCTATTTACAAAGCTTGAGTTACTAGGCTGGCTTGTTGTGCCATATAAATTAATATGAAAAGTGATTTCCTAAGAGGGGAGAGTTCCAACATTGTAAGATATGGGCCCGTCGCCCCAGGTCCAAAGGACCAAGCCTAGCGCTGAAGGCCCGTCCAGCAGAACCGACGAGGCAAGCGAGACCGCCGACATAACAGTGCACCTAGTCTCCCTATAGTTCGGCGAACAGTGACCTACGAACCGACTCGCCGGATGAACATGACGCCTAGCTGACTGTCCTGCGTAGTATAAATAAAAGATTAACCTCAACGGAGAATATGTTGTCTTTTAACGACAAAGAGAGCTTTAGAGAGAAGTTAGAGAGATAAATTGATGATATGAGTTTCTCTGTAATCTATCTAAGTGCGTCGGGATTGTCGACGCGCTTCATCTCTTTGTACTTATAATTATCCTTATCAAATACGAACTCAAATTCAGGAGGACCGACGACCCTAGATTCAACAATTGGCGACTCCACTAGGGAATAGTTTGATAAGGAAACACATCCAGCTCAATGACGCATGAAAAAACATGGCGAACACAGTTGATACAGGCGAATATGTTCATAGGGAAGATGTGACGCATCTAGACGGTCAGGACACTGAGGCTGCCAACCATCGGAAGCCGACCGGACCGTTGAACAGGATCCAAGGAATGCCTACGCAAGAGGAAACAAATCAGACGCTACTGCGTCGACTGGAGGAGCAGGAGAACAAATCCTGACAGATGAGAAGCAAATTCAAAGCAATAATGACGACAATCCTGCAAAGGGCCGAGCTAGAGGTCCTGAACCGAAATCTTTTCGGCTCGACCGACACCTCAACACCAGTCGCAGAAACCCATCAAGATCGTGGATCAGACCGCCGCGAAGACCGACCACCGCATGACAATCTCACGAGCCCAAACCATGAGATAAGGGCGTTGAAAGCCCAGTTGCAAGAGATGAGCTCACTGGTTCATAAAGCCACCAGCACGGCCCCAGAAATCGATCGAGTCATCGAAGAAACTCAGAGAACTCCGTTCACCAGAAAGATAACAAAGACTAAAATAAAGCATACCGCTTTTACAATCGCAATGGGTCGTGCCCAATTCAGCGACGAAGAGAGGGAGGCCGGACTATGCCAGCTGTTAGTAGAAAACCTAGGAGGGGCTGCGCTCTCCTTGTTCTCCCATCTAGAATCTAGATCCATCGACAACTTCCAACATCTGTCGACGGCATTCGTCAAGCATTACTTCATGTTCATGAAGAAGAAGAAGAAGAAGAAGAAGAAGACGTCAACCGCTGATCTGTGGTCACTGAGTCAAGGGCCACGCGAATCCCTTATAACGTTCATAGAGCGATACAAGGAGGTAGTTTCAAAGATAGCCATCTCCGATGAAGCCGCCATCACCGCATTCAGAAATGCCCTATGGTACGAATCAAGGTTCCGCAAAGAGTTATTGCTGAACCAACCTCAAACCTTAGAGGACGCCGTGCACAGAGCCAACTGTTTTATCGAGATGGAGGAGGAGAAGGCTGCAATGGCCCGCAAGCACATCAAAGCTTACAATGTAAAAGAAAAGGAAGAGCAAGTCGAGCCTCGTCAATTCTATGAGGGCCAGTCGAAACAAGAAAAAGGAAAGCGACACGAAAATTACCTCATCGAAGAACGCACACCACAAGTAAATCAGAGGCGAGACAACGATAGAAACGCGTACAGAAAATTCTATAATCGGCAAGGGCACATCATAGCCGACTGACGACATTTGAAGGACAAGTTGCTTAAGAAATACCAAGAGAATTGAGGACGTGATGGGCAGAGACGGCTCAATCAGTATCCACCGCGTAACTATAGAGAACGTTCGCATAATTACCCTCCAAATCAAAACCGCGATGAGAAGAGAAGGCAGGAGAGACATGCGGTCGATGAAAACATGACCCTCCACACAGGCACGATAACGTCGAGAGGAACAAAGGCACCCCTAACCCCGTCGAAAAATTAACGTTATCATGGGCGGAATCAAGCGACATGGAAACTCCGTACTGTCAACCACGAGGATGGAACATCTGGTCCTTAACACGAGAGGGGCGTCAGTTAGCAAAACTACTGAGGCATGAACCGATTCGGTTCACCACCAACGACCTAATAGGGATCAATGGCGTACAGAGAGATTTCATTCTCATCGAACCCATCATCAAGGAATGCGAAGTAACGAGAATCCCCGTCGATACCAGAAGTTCTGTAGACATAATCTTCAAGAGCACCCTCCAAAAAATGGAGATCGGCAAAGAAGCTGTCAAAAGAACCACGCAATCACTCACCAGCTTTAGTGGGGATTCAGTCGAGACGGTCGGGACCATCAAACTCCCAGTCAGGGCCGGGGGAAGCATCATAACCACCAAATTTCAGGTAGTCGACAAACATCCAGTATTTAAAGCTATCTTGGCGACCTCATGGCTCGCGGAAACTAAAGCAGCGGTCTCCATCTTCAACCAATGCGTCAAAATCCCAATGGAAAGAGGAACTGTCACCCTTAGAAGCAACCAAAGAGCGGCTATAACATGTTTTATTACCGAGCATAAAGCTCGCAAGAGCGCGGAATTATAGCAGCTACAGTTGGGATGCGCCGACAGACCAGACGTCTCGAAAGAACAAGGAGACCCGAACTGCAAAACTATCAACCAAGTCAACATAGACACCCAGAGTCCCGATAGATACATCAGCGTCGGCCACAAGCTCGACGAGGAAATTAGAGCCAAACTGATCGCCTTCCTCAAGGAAAGCTCCAATTTTTTTGCTTGGTCACTAGAATCCATGTCTAGCATCGACCCGAGCATCACTTGCCACGAGCTCCACGTCGACCCAACATTCAAGCCGATCAGACAAAAGTGCCGCAAATTAGGACCAGAACGGGTGCAAGCAGTGAATGACGAAGTGGAAAAATTACTGCACGTCGGATCCATTGCCGAAGTCAATTACCCGGAGTGGCTACCAAATCCGGTCGTTATAAAGAAGAAGAATGGCAAGTGGCGAGTCTGCATCGACTTTATTGATCTAAACAAGGCTTTCCCAAAGGACAGCTACCCATTCCCCCATATTGACCGTCTCGTTGAAGCAACCGCTGGGAACGATCTGCTCTCCTTGATGGACGCTTTCTCAGGCTATAATAAAATAATGATGCACCCCAACGACAGAGAAAAAACAGCTTTCATCACCGACAAAGGGACGTACTGGTATCGAGTCATGCCTTTCCGGCTCAAAAGCGCAGATGCGACGTATCAGAGGCTGGTCAACAGAAAGATCGCCGATCTACTGGGCACGACCATGGAAGTATATATTGATGATATGCTCGTCAAGTCGCTGTCCAGGACACACCACGTCGAACATCTACGCTCCTGCTTCGCCATCCTTAACCAATACGGAATAAAACTGAATCCCACCAAATGCACATTCGGCACAACCTCTGATAATAAGGATTTTGAGGTCCCGGGTTATCAATCAACCCATCGTTGTAGTATAGATGTTGATGGGTTTTATCAATCCATAATGGGAGCGTACTAAGCAATGTGGATGTATTGGATGCTTTAAAGTCAAGCTAAATGTTAAAACGGGGTTTGATTTCTAAATGGTCCTAAGTGCAATGAATGTAAAAAGACATAAAACAGAGAGAGGCTTAAAACCCTTTTGGATGAAAAACAGAGCAAAAGCAAGAGAGGGTAATGATGCAATCAATGTAAAGTCGTTCTTGAGGACAAAGGGTAATTGACTTGGGAATCCATCATGGGCTACCTAATTACCTAACATACCTCAAACAATGAGCTGACCCCTACACAGTAGCTCTACAAACAATCAATTCCAATTCCTTGGCAACCAATCTCAAGCAAAGCAATCACAGACTCAACTGTCATCATAGACGGCGACTACCTAGCAGGCATTAACCTCTATTACTCTAGCTAACTCGTTTTCCACATCTATTGACAGAGAAGGAGAAACGAATTTCTGGAACCCCCTCGGTCTGGTCACCTCCAATAACTCACCTTCCGGTGTTGTAGGGCCTAACGGCGGGTCTCTGTCCCTTCTGGGTAGGAGTACAATCAACATTAAGCTGAGGAGGACCAGAAGGGATTTAAAACACAAAAAACTTAGGTACCCAAGAAAAATCAGAACATCAACCCTAATCTACCCCCATCCTCAATAACTTGGATGACTACTCACTACTCATGGGAGTAGAAGCAGATGAAACAACAAACATTACTTCAAACCTAAACATGCAGATCTAGGAAGAACAACAAGAACACAAACCCAGAAATGAAGAACAACAATGAAACAGTAAGCTAAATAAGAGATTAAAAACTTAAAACGAAAATCAACAAGAACCAGATATGCAAAAAGGTAGAGCTAAGAAAGGAATTTAAAGAAAACAGAAGATTAACTAAAGACTTGAAAGAAAATTGGTTTTTACACCAAGAACATCAAGAAAAAACTAAGAAAATGAAAACCTAAGACAAAACCTAAAAAGGAAAGAAAAACTAAAGCTTCTGCAAATGGAGGCGAATTAAGGCTTTTATAGTGTTCAGAGAAAAGCCCTAATTTGCACTAAAGACAAAATGCTAATCATTGTCTTGGATCTTGGGCCTTTCTTCAGGTGGTAACCGGATTTGAGTTGGTCGGGTTGGAGCGTGTTTGCCTTTGAGTTGGTGAGTGAACGATCGACCTGGGCTAAGAATGCTTGCTTGGGACCGATCCAGGTGAGATGCGTCCAAACTGCGTATGAGGTTGGGATCGATCCCGGCATTGAGTGCCCGAGATCGATCCAGACCTTGGTGGGATTTACCTCATCTGTTTCCTTCTTAGTCATGCTTCATCTTCGTGCACTTCCTTAGCTTCATTTGAGACTTCACCAAAAAATTTGAAAGAGAGAGAGGGGGATCGATCTTAAGTGGTTGCGAGATCGATATGGTAAGTGTCGGGATCGATCCTGAAAGTGTTGGGATCGATCTCGAAGGTGCTGAGGTGGGATCGATCCTGTTTTGACGCTGAAGTGCTTGAGATCGATCCTGCATAGTGTTGGGATCGATCATGCCTTGGTTCTGAGGTAAGTCCAGTCCATTCCATGCTGAGTGCTGCTCCATCCAACGTTTAGTGCTGCTTTTCTGAAATTTCTTAAATCCTTCCCGAAAACTCCTGAAAGTCCTGAAAAGTCTCCAAAATGTGTACAAATGCAAATTCGAATGCAAAAGTCCTAAAAATCCTAAACTTAATGAAATCAACCATAAATATGATGTATGCACGCTTTTAGACCCCATAATCGATGCTAATTGATATGTAAAATCCATGAAAATTAAGAGTCATCAACTCCCCCAAACTAAATCCTTGCTTGCCCTTAAGCAAGTAATTCAGAAGTCTGGGAGTGAGGTTTGAAAGTGGGAACTTAGAACCAAAACATGCTGCAAACACAGGTAACGTTAATGTCCTAGTTACTAGTTCTAGAATACAATCCTAAGTTCATCCTACTTAAAAACGTTAGCCATACTCATCAAAGTTCGTCACAGACCAATTCCAACTTCCACAATGCATTAAAATCCGTTTGTCTCTTTAACATTCATTAATCAGGAACCATGGATCAAGTCATGTGCCTTCAATGAACTCATTTGGCCAATGACAGGTTAAGGAGTAAAAAATGACCCTTTCATGCAGTGGTTAGTAATTCAGAACAAGGGTTCTCTCAAAAAGGGAATGAGCTTTAGCATAAGGCTAAAGGTAAGAACACTTAGATGCATATAGAAATAAAACCTCATCTACCCAATGCTAATGAAACCTAAGTTTCCTAATTCTACCCAGAGATGCGCCCTAGTTCTACCTTTTTGAAACTCCAAGTGAACAAACCCATTTTCATTCCCATTTTCCATTCTTTCTTTGTTACCCTTAGGAGAGACTTCTCTTTTTTAGATGATGCTAGCTACTTCAAGAACTTCTTACTTAAACACTTAATGGCTTTTGACCTTTTTTACTAACCATACTTCTTTTGCACATTAACGTTCCCCCAAACTTTCTACTAGCATGATCTGATTCTTTTTCTTTTCACCTCCTAAGGTTCTTCCTTAATACTTCTCATTGTCATCAACTACCAATACCCTTTTTTATTCATTCCCACCTAAAACCAACAATTGAAATCGAATCCCACCTAGTCTTATTTAGTCCAAAAGCATGTACTAGAACTACATGAGACCCTATTCCTGTCAGTTCGAACATAACATTTTCTACCAAGCTCAATCCATAAAAGTCCTGCCACTCAATAGTAAATTCAGAGTTTGAAAGAAGGCAAGGTTC
>OVBE01006521.1:0-19765 GCA_900406425.1 Iberis pinnata | reverse complement strand
CATCGTACTAGAACGAACATGCAGAAGTTATAGTGAAACGGTCCTCTTTCAAGGACAAAATTAAGCTCCTCCTCATTATCAAAGTTGAATAAAAATCTCCCATCCCCCAAATTACATGCTGATATTTTCTCGACATTCCCCATTGTTCAGGCATGGCCACAATGAGACGATCTACATTCTGTTTTTTTGGATTTAGGACCTTGCCAATAAGAGACAAGCTGTATTCCTGGATTAAGTTCTCGTCTGCTAGGTCCGGCAACAAGATGGGCTCATCATCATCTTCGTGAAGAATGTCTTTTCCCTTGTGAGAACACATTCTTGTTAATATCGTTCAAAGGAACAATATTAATACTGCCTTGTTCTAAAGTAGCACTGGACGTATACGTAGCCGTTTGTATTTTACCAATCAAGGATCACAATAATAACGAAGCAAGGATCAATGATCACAAAGATGATCTGCGTATATATGAAGTATCGGATTGTAACGTAATGATCACAAAGATGATCGTTATGTCACAACGAAGTTGTAGCGATCACAAAGATGATATGCGTCGTGGTTGATGGAGGAGATCGGAAGTATGATGTGCCGTGGTTGGTGAGTGTGCCGTGACCGTGAAAATCAACACCAAAAGCGCCGACTTAGGGTTGATGAAAGGAGATCGTCTTGGTTGAGAACGCGCCAGTTAGTGTGCACGAGAGAAAGCTGTGGACGAGAGGATGAAGATCGCTGCCGGAAGAGGACTTGATCGTGGGGGACAAAGCTCGCCGGAAGGGTGGTCTTGATCGAGTCGGAGGTAAGTCTTCAACACCACCGTCAATCGTCTAGGTTTTCTTGTAGATCGCCTAAGGCCGATGCGTGATGATTGACAGGAAAAGGACTTGATTGTGAGTGCACCGTGGGGGACAAAGCTCGCTGGAAGCGTGGTCTTGATCAAGTCGGAGGTAAGTCTTCAAACGCTGCCGCCAATCGCCTAGGGCTTCTTCACAGAAATTAAATAATTTCAAATAGTGACGGTTTGAATAGGGAAAGTAATGTCACAAATAATTAACGCCGATGCTATGGGAAGGGCGCTACAAGTACAAAAAGGAAAACTACTATTTTATGAGAAATGTAAGTGTGTTGTAGAATATAATTATATTTTATTCTAAACTAGACTTGTTTCCAGCGTGTTGCGATGTTGATAAACAATGCATCATACATACTGATATACTTGTAGATGTTGTATAAAATGATATCTAGGATGTTAAAAATGGGTAAAAGTCCCGTGGGTATCGAAATCCTATTAAAATTTCAAACCCAAAGCTTGTCCAATCTTTTATATGGAATAATTAGGATTAAAATGGGTGGATTTTTTACCCTTAATTCTATATGGAGTTTATTCTACAGGATTTTGGGCGCTTTATGAATTATTATTCATTTTTTACTCTTTTTTCAATAAAAGAAAAATATAAAAATTATCAAAAAATTATAAAAAATAAAAGTAAAAAAACAGTAAAAGTAAAAAAAATCTAAAGCTTCTTTAAAATTCACAAAAATCACTTTTTTATATTTTGATTAAATTAATAAATTTTTTACAAGTTAAATTTTTCTAAAATATATTAAATTATTTTTATAAAAATTAAAATAGAAAATATTTTTAATAATCTTAAAGAGTTTATAATTTGTATAATTTGCATAAACTTTAGAATTATTCAGCCAAGAAAGATCTATTGTTAACTTCACATTCCAAATCTTGCATATGTATTTGGTAAGAAATATAAGGCGAACCCTAAAATCCTAAAATCAATGGGAGAGTAAGAACTTATGCAAGAAAAGAAGAGATAGGCGGCTAGTAGCAAAATAAATGTAGAACATGAAAAATATCGTACACAATCTCCACATTTTTTCTTTTAAAGGATTGGATTATAACAATGTAAAGGTTGAAGTAAACATGAAGTTAAAAAAAAAATCTCTCTCCTCTTGCTATCCCTTCTCTCTAGGTTTGAAAGTCGTTCGTCTTCATCTGATCTTTTTGAAGCCGGCGGCTGGCTTTGCTCCACCGCTGCCAGCATGTATATACGACAAAACTCTTTTTTTTTTTCTTTTTTCTTCTCCTTCGACGTTATGCATCTCCCCTTTTTATGCCTTCTCTCAACCCGGTGGACTCTTCTCCCTATAGTTGCACTGTTGTTCACGGGGACCGGCTACTAGGTATGCATGTCGTCTTGGCATCTAGATCTGACCGCTACTCACCACCGGCATTGGGATCAATGGGTTTGATTTTTTCGCGACGGTTGTTGAGATCTGACTGTTCGGCTGCTTGCATGCACATCCTCCCTTTCGTCGGTGACTGTTTCATGTTTGCCACCTGCCATATTAGGATTTTCGATGGTGATCGGCGTCGGTCATGTGCAGATTTGCTCTAGTTTCCAATCTTTGATGCTCGGTGGTATGGGGAGTTTTATTCCAATATAGTAGACTAGGCTAGAGAGAAATGGAATGTAATAATCGGTGGTCCCTCCTTTAAGGTAATATCACTCGGTTTTAATGCATAATAGTGGGCATTTATGTATGCTATTCTGCATTATCCGAGAATATTCCTTGCGGTTTTGGTATATTTTCATGACTTCACGTGTCCGAGTCATTTTGAAGGAGAAAAATGCATTTCAAAGCAAATCAGAAGAAATCTCAAATTGCAGAACGAAGAGATCGATCGTGCACCCTGGAGATTGATTGAGCATTTCATTTAGTATGTGCACGATCGATCCATTGATCGAGCAAATGCTCTTGGAAGTTTTCGGACCAAGTGCACGTTCGGGAAGGATGGAGAACGATCGAGCAGATTTAGAGAAGAGATCGTCGATTCCTCAAGAGATCGATCGATCCCTCATGAGATCGATGGATCCCTAGACCCGATAGAATTGAATATTTTCCAATTTTTGCAAGACAAGTCCTCAAGTTTATTTAGCTTTCTTTATTTTAATTGTTTTTCTATTTGCACTATAAAAGCCTTTTGGCTAGGTTTTATTTTCTCTACACTTTTACAACTTTTGTTTTACTGAGGGAGAAGAGATACCTGAACCCTGTAATTTGGAGAAGAATTTATGAACTCTCATTATCTATCTATACTTATTTATTTTTATCTTTTAATTTCAATTATGTGTTCTTCTCTGATTTTGTATTGTTCTTGTTTTGCAATGTCTGAGTAGTTCACTAGTTAAGTTTTAGGGTATCTCAGAGAAATCAAATTTGAATGTTAGGGTTTAACATAAAAAATTGAATTTGTTAGGTTCTTAGTCTAGACTTGTTATTAATACATGAATTAGATTGATCACCTAGTTTATTGATATTAGAATTATAAACACAAAGGGATTTGGTTTAGAAGTCTAATATATTCTAGATGAATAAGTGTTTATGCTTGCGAGAGTATTGTCCTGAATGCTAATGAACAATTAAATCTGAAAATTAATGCATGGTTGAATTAGTTAGACACGGGGGGAGTTGGTTTCTAATAATTCGAACATTGGATTTAATACTTTGAGAAGAGATTATTCTATTGTTTTCATTCATGTTGAGAACTATTTTCAAAGAAAATCTTGCATGTTAACTCTGGCTTTTAAATCTGAATACATGTGGAATTCCCGAATGCCTAACGCTTTTATTTTATTGATTCACAACCATTTATTTTGATATTCTCTTATTAGTTCAATAAACTATTTATTTGTCTTAGCTTGATTTGAGATTAAACTAAAAGCCGTGATGTATGGTCTCTTTGGATTCGGCCCTTACTATGCTTTTGTAATATGTTCTCTGCA
The DNA here is from genome assembly GCA_900406425.1 of Iberis pinnata. NCBI lineage: Eukaryota > Viridiplantae > Streptophyta > Magnoliopsida > Brassicales > Brassicaceae > Iberis > Iberis pinnata. The sequence continues at coordinate 15,970 of OVBE01006521.1, read as the reverse complement.
GTGTACATTAGGATTAAATTATAAGTCTATTAAAATTTTGGCGCTGTTGCCGGAGACCAATATAGTGCCTTTTAAGTTTTCTTAAGAGTCTAGTCAAAGATTTTTATTTTACAGTACTCAGCTTGTTCTTTTTTCTTGGTTTTGTTTTTACATGTGCATGACCAGACGATCTAACAAATCGACTAACTTGATCAACCTCAGTAATGCAAAACTTGCAAGTTAGAACGCTCAAACTGGAAAACTAAGAAGAACACAAGCTCATCTAGTCCAATGGCTGATAACGTTAATCTGAATGATCTGGTCATCCTAATGGTTCAAATGATCCACCTCCCCTTGGACTCAATCAAATGAAACTCAATCCAGTAGGAGGAGGAGCTAACGACAATCAAGTGCCATAAGGACAACCCAAGAACTGATGGCAACCCAATTCCACATGTAAACCATGTTCCTCAGAATATCAATGCAAGAAACTTTATCTTGTATGGCCATCCGGACAGAGTTGCTAATCAACACCCTCCTCAGGATCACCCTCTAGTTGGTTCTTCAACAATCCTAAAGCATTCTTTGCTAACAGAAATGCTATCCAACCTGACAACCTCAGCGTCGGGAGTACCAATTTCCCATTCACCTTGTTCAGATGATTCACAACAACCAGTTTAATGTTCTACCCACTTAGAATCCCATAGATCACATTGACAACTTTGAGGACATTTGCACCACTAACCAACTTAATGGGGTATCACGCGATTTTATGCATTGTAGCCTGTTCCGTCACTCTCTAGTTGAGAGAGCATTTCCCTGGTTGAAATCTCTACCTGTTGGTTCTATTGTAACTTGGGATGACTACAAAGCCAAGTTTACCAACCAGTTCTTCACCACTACCAACCAACACACTAAGGAACAAGATCTCTGGATTTATGCAAAGTCCAATAGAATGATTCTATGAAGTTTGGGAACAATTCAAAGAACATCTTCGTGACTGCCCACATCCTGGTTTCTCAGATGTAAGTCTCCTTAACAATTTCTACAGGGGAGTTGATCAGAAATACCAGCTGTCCTTGGATACAACAAGTGATGGTGACTTTATGACCAAAGTTGTTCAGGATGCCTATCGATTGATAGAGAACTTAGCAATTAACAACAGTAATCATTGTCCAGACTTTGATAGAAGAACCAATGGGACTAAATCTGACAACTATGAACTTTCAGAAGTGAAGGGACAAGTTTCAGAAATGAAAGGAATGTTTACTCACTCCTCAAGAACCAGAACCAGAAACATGCGAGTTTTGCTGATGATTCAAAAGCTGCTTGCTTTGCCTTCCAAGAGCAAGAAACAAATGTTGTTTAAGAAGAAGTGAGCTATATCAATATCCAAGGTCAAAGGGTGTATAACCAGGGTTATAATATAGGTTTTAATAAGACTCACCCCAATCTCTCTTGGAGGAGTAACAATGTGGGAAACCCTCAGGATCATGTTTACCCAACCCAACAAAAGCCTTTTGTCCAAAACACTGGTAAGCAGTTTGTTCATAACCAAGGAGGTGGTGGTTTTGAAGGAAATCAGAACATGAACTATATGTAGAGCTCTAATTCAGGCGGTTTTCAAACAAACCCTCTCAGCATACCAACAAGCACCTCAACCTCAAGCTCAACAAGGAAACTCAATCGAAATGATGTTCAAACAACTTTTGGAAGGGCAACAACAGTTTCAAAGAGAAGTAAGTGAGTTAAACCAGAAGTTTGAGGCCTTATCTACATATGTGAAGCATCTTGATACTCAAGTTGCTCAAACTGCTGAAGCTGTTAAGAGACCAACTGGATTTCTTCCTGGGAAATCTGATACCAATCCCAAGAAACAGGAGTATGTGAATGATATAACACTGAGGAGTGGAAAATCTTTGCAAACAACTACAGGGAATGATCTTTTAGTGAAAGGTTTGGTTGACGATTTGAATGAATTTGAACAAGATGCAGATTTTGAGAAGATTAAAAAATATTCATACACAAATGCACGATCGGGCACTCAAAGCATGATCAGGCAATACTGTCTCGGCAAAAGAGAACGATCGGGAACCCCCATCTCAATCGAGCATTCAACTGAAAAATTCAAGGGAAAAATGATTGATTGGGCATTTCTGAAGCCCAATCGATTCCTAAAGCCGTGAAAGATTCTGAGCAAGGTACACGATTGGACACTCCATGCTCGATCGAGCATATGGTGTTGGACTCGAAAAATAAAAGAGATTGATCGATCCCTGAGAGATCTATCGATCCCTCCCCCAAAACAAACCATATTTCTCCTAGAGTCTACAAACCTAAGGTACCTTACCCCATGAAACCCAAAACTTCCACGAAAGATCTAGAAGATGCAAAATGCAAGGATATGATCAACGAGCTCAATGTGATACTTTCATTCTTTGATGCTTGTCAAATGATTCCATCCTTGAAGAATTATGTCAAGAGCATGGTTACTAGCAAGCTGACTCTAGAAGAAGTCACAATGATAATTACAAAGAAATGTAGTTCTATTCTACAAAATAGAATGCCTAAGAAGCTTGGAGATCCATGTATTTTTATTTTATCAGTCGAGATTGGAGATATTATCTTTGCTAGATCTCTCTGTGATTTGGGTTCTACCGTGAATCTCATGCCTTTCTCTGTGGCTAAGCGGTTGGGGATGACATACATTAAGGGTACAAAGATTTCATTGGTTCTTGCTGATTGTTCTGTGAAATACCCTGTTGGAGTTCTAAAGAACCTACATGTTAAGATTGGAACAATGTTTATACAAACCGACTTTGTGATTCGGGAGCTTGGAGAAGAACCTAAAGATCCTCTCATCTTAGGTAGACCCCTTTTGGCTACAGCTGGAGTGATCATAGATGTGAAAAGGGAAAGATCGATCTTCACTTTGGATATATGGTAATGAAGTTCAATTTACAAAAGGTTTTGAAGAAACCGTCTCTAGATGCCAAATCTTTTTGGGTTGACACTATTACCAAAGCTGTTGAGGGAGTTGCTGGTGACTTCTTATTTGATGATCCTTTAGAGATTGCTTTGACTAACATTACTGATTAGCATTTATTATTTAGTGATGGTGTTACGGGTTTACCAGGTTACTTGATGCTAGTAGAAGGATTGATGAGATGATTGATTATGTGGCATTAGTGGAGACAGCTACCAACTCTCCACCTATACCATACCCTGCACCTATTGATGATCCTTGGAGCGAGCTGGAAGCTCCAAAGCTGGAACTTAAAACCCTCCCAGCATGGCTTATGTATGCGTTTCTAGGTCCTAATTTTACATACCTTGTGATTATGAATGCTAATTTGAATAATGTAGAGACTGCCTTACTTTTGTGCCAGTTGAGGAAGTATTGTAGAGCTCTAGGTTACACTTTAGATGATATCACAAGGATTTCACCAGATTTGTGCATGCATAGGATACATTAAGAAGACAAATCTAAGACTTCTATAAAACATCAGAGGCGTTTGAATCCTAATCTAAAAGATGTTGTTAAGAAAGAGATAATGAAACTTCTAGATGCAGGAATTATTTATTCTATTTCAGGAAGTAATAGTGTTAGTTCTGTGCATGTAGTTCCTAAGAAAGGGGGTATAACAGTTGTCAAAAACGATAAAGTTAAGTTGATTCTAACTAGAACTGTTACATGTCATAGAATGTGCATTGATTACAAGAAATTGAATGTTGCTACTCGAAAAGATCATTTTCCTTTACCTTTTATTGCCAAATGCTTGAGAGATTAGCTAATCACCCTTACTACTGTTTCTTAGATGGTTATTCAGGTTTCTTTCAGATTCCCATTCACCCAGATGACCAGGAAAATACGACATTCACATTTCCATTTGGTCTTTATGCATATCGCAGGATGCCTTTTGGATTGTGCATTGCACCAACTACTTTTCATAGATGCATGATGTCTATTTTTACCGGTCTAATAGAAGACATCATGGAAGTATTCATGGACGATTTCTATGTCTTTGGATCTTCCTTTGATGTATGTCTTGCTAATATGTGCATGGTTCTACAGAGATGTGAGGAGAATCACTTGGTTCTCAACTGAGAAAAGTGCCACTTTATGGTGAAAAATGGGATTGTGTTAGGACACAAGATCTCTGAGAAAGGTATTAAAATTGATAGAGCTAAGATTGAGGTTTTGACTAACTTGCAGGCACCCAAGTCCGTGAAAGATATTCATAACTTTTTAGGACATGCAGGTATTTACAGGAGGTTCATTCAGGACTTCTCAAAGATCTCTAGGTGTCTCACGAAGCTGTTGTGCAAGGAAGTCAAATTCGAGTGGGATGATGAATGCCAATATGCTTTTCTCACAATCAAATGCGCATTGGTAAGTGCTCCAATAGTACAACCACCTGATTGGGATCTGCATTTTGAGGTAATGTGTGATGCCAGCGATTTCGTTGTGGGAGCTGTTTTAGGACAGCAAATAGATAAGAAACTCCATGTCATCTATTATGCCTCAAGAACCTTAGATTAATCCAAATGCAAGTATGCCACAACTAAAAAGGAGCTTTTAGCCATTGTCTATGCTTTTGAGAAGTTTACATCCTATTTAGTAGGATCCAAAGTAGTAGTCCACATCGATCATGCGGCTTTGAGGTATCTCCTGAACAAAAAGATGGTAAAACCAGATTACTACGTTGGACTTTGCTTTTACAATAATTTGATTTAGAGATCAAAGACAATAGAGGAATAGATAATGGAGTTGCAGATCACTTATCTAGACTTAGAGTGAAAGATGAAATTCCCATTGATGATAGTCTACCAGAGGATCATATCTATGCTATTAGCACTAGAGTATATGAGAACCTTTCTATCCCTAGAATCTCTAAGTCTGTTGCTATTACTCCTTGGTTTCGAGATTTTGCTAATTACTTGGTTGCTGATGTTGAACCACATGATTTTACTAGATACCGAAAGAAGAAGTTCTGAAGGGATGTCAGACACTATTACTGGGCTGAACCATATCTCTATAATCTTTGTTCAAATGGTATGTTCCAGAGGTGTTTGCATGATTATGAGATTCAAAATGTCTTGTTCCATTGTCATAGTTCAGACTATGCTGGTCACTTTGCTACATTCAAGACTATATCTAAGGTGCTTCAAGCAAGGTTCTGGTAGCTTACAATGTTCAAAGATGCTCACACCTTCATCTCTCACTGCGATTCATGCCAAAGACAGGGAAACATCTCCAAAAGAAAGGAGATGCCTCAAAACTTTATCTTAAAAGTAGAGGTATCTGATGTGTGGGGAATTGACTTCATGGGTCCTTTCTCTATGTCTCATAAGAATCTTTATATCCTTGTTGCTAATTGCTTGCCACACTAATGATTCTAAGGTTGTGAAAATGTTTAAATCTGTGATTTTTCCCAGGTTTGGAGTACCTAGAATAGTCATCAGCGATGGAGGTTCTCATTTCATCAACAGAGTTTTCGACAACCGGCTAAAGAAACATGGAGTCAAACACAAAGTAGCTACACCATATCACCCTCTGACTAGTGGACAGGTAGAGATTTCTAACAGGGAAATCAAAGCCATCTTGCAGAAAATGGTGAATGGATCCATAAAGGATTGGTCTCTGAAGCTAGATGATGCTTTTTGGGCTTACAGAACTGCCTTCAAGACACTTTTAGGTACTACTCCATTTCACATTATCTATGAAAAATCTTGTCACTTACCTGTAGAGTTGGAGCACAAAGCTGCTTAGGCTGTCAAGTTGCTTAGCTTTGACATGAATACTGATGCGCAACGACACCTCATTCAACTTCATGAATTAGAGGAGATTAGACACATAACTTATGAGAACTCCAAGATCTACAAGGAACACACTAAAGCTGCTCACGACAAGAAGATTATCCCTATATAGTTTCAACTAGGTGATCATGTATTGCTCTTTAACTCTCGTCTGAAATCTTTCCCTGAGGAATTGAAATCTAGGTGGTTTAGACCGTTTATCATCAAGGAAGTGAGACCATATGGTGCAGTTGTTATATTTGATCGCCAAGGTAATGAGTTCTTTGTGAATGGTCAAAGGCTAAAGCCTTATCTATATAATTCATAGCTTACAGAGGAATCTCCAATTCCTCTTGCTGATCCTACCTCCAATTAGAGGTAAGTACCGTCAAGCTATTGACATTAAACAAGCGCTGAGTGGGAGGCAACCCACTGTTTTAGTTTAGTTTTTGATTTTGATTCAGTTTAGTTGTAGCTTACTAACATATTAATTTTTAGTTTTGAGTTTAAGTGTGCCTTAGGGATTTTAGGAATAATTTTAGAAAGTGCAGGGAAAGAGATCGATCAGGCGCCTATGATGCCCGATCGGGCATTTTTTATGGAAAACATCGGCTCAGGTGCACGATTAAGCGACGGATCGGGAAAAAGCCCTTGGAAATATTTAACGCACACGATTGATCGAGAAACATGCAGCACATTTTGTCTGGAACTTCTCGATTTCCCCAAACTTGTCTCGGTTTAAGCCATTAACAAACATTATCTCAGTGCTCGGAAACTGATAGTTTGCAAAAATGGGTTTTTGTTTGTTTTATGTACCTGAATCGAACCCGTCGATTTGATCTCACTAATTATTCAACTTAGGAACTAGAAAAGAAATTAAAGTCTTCTGTTCTTCTTTGTCTTGTAGCTCTAGTGTGTAAATCTATCAACTCACAATTTGGGTTTTGTTTTAATTGGTTTGGTTATTTCCAAACGCGATATTTAATGGCGGTTTTTAATCATAAACTAGGGTAATTAATCGCCGATGTGTAAAATAATGAGTTTAAGTAGTTTAGGGGGTTTAGTAAAGAAATGTATAAATTTAGGTATCATATTAAAAAGCTAACAAGTTTGAGGATGTATGTAGTTTAAGGGGAATAGTGATGTTAACCCGCTCAAAATAAATTTGATTTAACGTAAAAACTTCGCACAATAATAAAAATAAACAACCATAACCAGTTTAGCCATCTTAATTTAATTAACGTCGAAGGAAATAAACGTTGATACAATTGAAATAGCGTGAGAAAATTTATTTTATCCCTTCTGATTTGTTCCTAGGATATGAACTCCAAAGCAAAGGATGAACATATGATGGTTTGATGATTAATGATTGAATGAAAGCTGGAAATTCATATTGTAATGCAAGAATCGCGTGTGAAAGGCTGTGATGAAGGCATGAATGCTATGAGTGATGAGGAGGAGCAAAAGAAACAGAGATTGGTGGATATGAAGGTGCCGTGAAGGTTGATTGAAGGTGGAGATGATTTCGACATACAAGTGAGATGGAAGACACTTATGTTGGTTTGAAATATCTCTTGAATTCACAATGAATGTAAGAAGATGATCTTGATCTTTCAACGAAGCAAGGGGGAGATGCTTTGATCTCAAAGAACGTAAAGTTCACTTCTTTTCTTAATAATTTTGACTACCCCTAGACAAAGGAGCTAGGGCTCTCCTTATACCTTAGTCTTAGGTCAAAAATCAGAAAAACAAAACATGCATCAGAAACAACAAAGCATGCTCGAAATTAAAAGAAAACAACAGGACTTCTAACTTATTTAAAACATAAAAACTACAAGGCATCCATTTCCTAAAAAGGAAACCTAGTTGGTGAGCCTAATAATTCTAAGTGCATAAGTCATTGTGACTTGCACGTTATTCCCGTTGTAACTTCACTTAGATAATTCGACGTAGTAATGTCCTTGCCTCGTTAAAAACCTTAGCAGAGAACCTCCTACCAACCAAAATCTCTGCAAAGGAAAAGAGTACAAGTCCATTACCGAGGTAACTTAGTGAATGTTACTGGGTTCTTCAATCTTCAGGAATGAGATGTTGAATATATCCGCTTCAGCCTTCTTTTGATTGAGATATGCTCTAACAATGAGTGAGTGAGCTTGTTTCGCCAACTCCCTACTTCTCGAACGTATAATCCTTCCAGCTATCTCTGGCTCTTCGTCTTCAGAGCTTTCCATGATCACATCATCCTCTCCCTCTTGAAGAGGATTTTTCCTTAAATATGTTTCTGCAACATATTGAATCAAGTCAAAACATTAAAAGCATCAGAGATAGTGTACTTCCCTTTAAGGTCAATTCGGTAGGCGTTGTTGTTGATTCTCTGAATGATCTCGAAGTGTTCGTCTATCCTTGGCATCATCTTGTTCTTCCTCTCAGCAGGAAATCTGTCTTTCCGCAGACGAATCCAGACCAAGTCCCAATCATCAAGGATTAGCTCCTTTCTTCCTTTGTTGGCGTATTCTTCATAATTCTTCGTCTTCTTCTCGATGTTATCCCTAGCTTTCTCGTGAATCTTCAGAACGTGTTCAGCTCTTTTCCAGCCATCCAAACTTACCCTTTCTTTCAAAAGCAAAGTGATCAAATCTAATGGAGAAGTAGGACAGAAACCGTAAACAATTTCAAAAGGCGAATACAGGGTTGAAGAATGCTTAGCATGGTTGTAAGGGAAATCGATGTGTGGCAGGCCTGATTCCCATGAATTCAAGTTGCTTTTCACCATTGTTCGTATTAATGTAGATAAAGTCCTTTTCACCACTTCTGTTTGTCCGTCAGACTGAGAATGACAAGTTGTTGAGAAGGATAGCTTCGTTTCCAACTTAGCCCATAAGGTGCGACAAAAGTGACTTAGGAACCTTGTATCTTGGTATGAGGCTATCACTTGAAGCATTCCATAAAGCCTCACTACTTCTCTGAAGAACAGGTTTGCGACCTCTATTGTGTTATCAGTTTTTGTGACTTGCAATAAAATGCGCCGTTTTGCTGAACTTGTCTACAACAACAAAGATAGAATCTCGACCATTTTGGGTTCGAGGTAAGCCAATAAAAAAATCCATCAAAATTTCAGTCCGAGGGTGAGATGGGATAGGAAGAGGTGTGTATAAACTGTGAGGTTGCACCTTACTCTTTGATTATTTGCAGATTGCACACCTCGAATAAACCTTTTCTACATGTTTCTTCATTCCAGGCCAAAAGAAGTGTCCCTGGAGATCTAGAAGTGTCTTGGTGTCGCCAAAGTGTCCTACAAGTCCACCTGCATGCGCCTCTCTAACTAGCAACTTTCTGATTGATCTGCTAGGTATACACAATCGGTTGTAGTAGAATAGATATCCATCCTGCCTATAAAATTTCTCACAAGCAAATTTAGAGCATCTAGAAAAAGTCTCAGCAAAATCTGAATCATATTCATATAGTTCTTTTATGTGCTCAAAACCGATTAACTTAGAAGTCATAATAGAAATTAGAATGTACCTCCATGATAATGCGTCTGCTACGACATTATCCTTATCTTTCTTGTACTTAACGACGTACGAGAATGTCTCTATGAATTCCATCCATCGCCCATGTCGTTTGTTGAGCTTCTGTTGACCCTTCAGATGTTTCAGAGATTCGTGATATGTGTGGATCACGAATTCTTTTGGCCACAGATAGTGCTGCCATGTCTGAAGCGCCCTCACTAGAGCATACAAATACTTGTCATATGTCGGATAATTCACCGTTGATCATCCTAACTTTTCGCTGAAGTAAGCGACCGGTCTCTTATCCTGCATCAAAACAACACCAATTCCAACACCAGATGCATCACATTCAATTTCAAAAGTTTTTACGAAATCAGGCAGTATAAGAAGAGGAGAATTTATAAGCTTATCTTTTAGGGCTGTAAAATTTTGATACTGAGCTTTTCTCCACTGAAATCCGACACTCTTCTTGATTATTTCGATCAAGGGAGCAACAATGGTGCTGAAGTCCCACACGAATATTCTGTAAAAGCCTGCGAGTCCATGAAAGCTGCGGACTTCTCCTATATTCCTAGGAATCGGCCATTCCTTGATTGCCTTTATCTTCTCTTCGTCTACTTTGATGTCATCTGCACTTACAACAAATTCTAGAAAGACAATTTCATTAGTGCACAAAGAACACTTAGATAAATTTTCATAAAGAGATTGAGAGCAAAGAACATCAAGAACCGATCAGATGTTAACCAATCTTCAAGTCTATCTTCGAAAAGATTTTAGAACCGCTCAATTCATCTAGCATGTCGTCATGACGCGTAATCGGGTGCCTGTACTTCACGGTGATGTTGTTTATTGCACGACAGTAGACGAACTTTCTCCATGTGCTGTCTTTCTTTGGCACTAGAAGCACATGTACAACACATGGACTTAGACTCTCTTGGATGTGTCCCCTACTCATCAGCTCTTCCACTTGCTTTTGCAGTTCCTTGGTTTCTACGGGGTTAGTTGTGTATGCAGGTTTGTTTGGTAGCACAAATCCTGACCAAATCGATCTGATGCTCTATTCTGCGAACTGGAGGCAATTCTGGTGGAATCTCCTCTGGAAAAAACATCCATGTATTCCTGCAATAGCTCAATCATAACACTAGGGAGTTCATGTGGCGGGTTAGTAGAAACAAGTGACTATTTATAAACAAACATAAATTTAGTTAGTTCGAGATCAAAGAGTTGAGAAAATCCACTGTGGTTGATATAAAGGTTGTTAGCGATTTTCTCTTGTTCCTTGAGCTTCATTTAGACCTGATCTTCATAAATCTCACCAGGTGTGAGCGGAGTTAAAGTGATCTTGCATCCCTTGAAATCGAAGGAGTACTTGTTGGTGTAGCCGTCATGGATAACTTTGCGGTCATATTTCCACGGTCTTCCCGATAATACATGGCTTGATCCCATGGGAATCACATTGCATAAGATGTCATCTACATATTTCCCAACAGATAAATAAATTCAAACTTGTTGAGATACCGTCAGAGAACCACTATCATTTAGCCATTGCAGCTAGTACAGTTTTGGATGAGAAATAATTATGAGTTGCAGCTTCTTGAGCATCTCCTCACTTGCGACATTAGTGAAACTCCCGCCATCTATAGTTAAACTGCAGACCTTGTCTTTAATGAAGCATCTAGTGTGAAACAAGTTCTCTCTTTGACACTTATCTTCAGGTTGATTCTGAATGCTCAAGCTTCTTCTTGCAACCAGCATTTCACCCAAAACTACGGGTTCTTCTTCTTCATCATCTATATTAGTTTTGGATTTTGATTCGGCTTGAGGAACAATCTCTCCCCCATCTTGCAACATATACAACTTCTTGTTGGGACAGACATTTGAAGCATCTTGTGTTGCTGAGGGAATTACCGCTTCTTGGCTTGAATTCAATCTTCACTTCTTCCTTACCACTATAGAAGTCAGTTTAGAGTCTATTGGATAAGTTGATTTGCTGAATTCCTTAGGCTTGGTCATGTTGGAGGTGTAAGAAGGCTTGACAAACCGTCTCTTGACTTGTGACTCTATCAATTATGCCTTGTGAACCATTTCTTGTACATCTTCATAATTATGCAGCTCATCCTTATCTTGAATCTCGCGGTTAAGTCCTCTACGGAACCAAGACATAATAATCTCTTCTCCTTATCTCAAATATGCTCGGATTAGCAAAGTTTCCAGCTCCTAATAATTACCTCTAACAGTCTTGGTACCTTGATTGAGGCGCCTACCTTGTTGAGTGTTTTCCTTTGGTAATGCGCTGTAACGAACTTTCTCCTCATCTGAAATGTGAGTTGATCCCAAGTAGTGATGGAAAGTTCTCCAAGACGTTGCTTAGTGAGTCCGAGTTGTTCCCACCAAAGCAAAGCATACCCATTGAATTTCGAGACAACAATCATCACTTTGTTAAGCTCACAAGTGCCTTGAACCAGAAAGTTTGATTCCATCTTCCTTTCCCAATCCAAGTAGGCTTCTGGATCATTGGTTCCATCGAAAGACGGAAACTGTATCTTGAGATGATTGAGTTGTTGGCGAATGAGACCATAGTCTCTGTCATTGTCTTGGCCTCTATCTATTCTCATGGTTCTTCTACCACTATCAGAGATGTATGGATCTTCTTCTTCATCATTGTGGAAATGTACATGAATTATGTGATTCCCAATAACAGTATCTCTTGATCTAGCTCGATGGGTTTCTGGTTTTTGAGTCCAATTTCCTCTTTATTTAGAGCCTTGATGAGCTATGTTTCGGTTAAAAATGGTTTCCATGCCTCCCAATCGCATTTCAGGTTGTTCCTTTGGTGAAGAATGATGCTTAGACTGTCTCTTTGAAGAAGTACCCATCAAACATTTTCCTTTAGCCATTCGCATGGCCTCTGAAGGTGTAGGAGTAGTAGAACCTTCACTATCACTTGACCGAGACCTTGGCACTTTCAGTTTCAGCTTCTTGTCAATCTGAATTTATAGAACATCTACTTTGTCTTGAAACTGTTGAGATACGCTTGCAGAGATAGCTTGAGTAGTTTCTGCGATTTGTTGAGACATGAGTCGAGTCATGGCTTCCATTGTTTCGGGAGATAACTCCAGTGAAACCTGAAATAAACACCAAGAAAAATCTGAAGTAAAATAGTTCTCAGATACAAGAAAATCTTTCCAGATTTTGATGCATAAATCAACAATCGGAAAATTCAGATTCATCAATCAACAATTATCAAAACATCATTAAAACACAAGAACACAATCTGATGTAATCTTACTAGACTAGCAAGCATGCAACGATTGATAAACAAAAACAGAAATTCAGACCTGCACTATGACAATCACGAGCAAGGTAAATTAAATAACTAGCAAGGAACTTAACAGATATAACCTAAGAAACTAACTAACCTAGCTAACTATCACGGCACAACAACAACACAAAGATGCAAACCTAATAGATTCATGCTATGAGGAACAAAGAAAAAATGAAGCTAAACGAAACCTAAGAACAAAACAAACTAACGCAACAAAGAATTTGAGCCCTAATGAAGCCTAAGACACATGAAACAATTAAAACCATAACTATCTAACCCTAATCAAGGAAGAACAGATTCGACACACACCAAACATCAATGAACCGAACACAATATTGATCAACGAATAGCCCTAGCAAGTTCTACACTTAAAACCGAATAAGAAACAATGAATGAGCAATGGAAAAGACAAGAAACAATTGAACAATCAACACAAATCAGATGATATTGAATTAAGGTTAGGGTTTAGAAGTGATTTCTTATCCTTTGGTTCAGAGTTGGCTCTGATACCACGTGATGTTATCCTAGGATGTGAACTCCAAAGCAAATGATGAACAAATGATGGTTTGATGATTAATGATTGAATAAAGGCTGGAAATTCATATTGTAATGCCAGAATGGCGTGTGAAAGGCTGTGATAAAGGCGTGAATGTTATGAGTGATGAGGAGGAGCAAACGAAACAGAGACTGGTGGAGATGAAGGTGTCGTGAAGGTTGGTTGAAGGTGGAGAAGTTTTTGAGACACAAGTGAGATGGAAGACACTTATGTTGGTTAGAAATCTCTCACAATGAATGTAAGGAGATGATTTTGATCTTTCAACCAAGCAAGGTGGAGATGCTTTGATCTCAAAGAACGTAAAGTTCACTTTTTTCTCAATAATTTCGACTAACCCTAGAAAAAGGAGCTAGGGCTCTCCTTATACCTTAGTCTTAGGTCGAAAATTAGAACAACAAAGCATGCATCAGAAACAACAAAGCATGCTCAAAATTAAAAGAAAACAACATGACTTCTAATTTATTTAAAATAGAAAAACTACAAGGCGTCCATTTCCTAAAAAGGAAACCTAGTTGGTGTGCCTAAAAATTCTAAGTGCATAAGTCATTTTAGCTTTCTCGTTGTAACTTCACTTAGATAACCCAATGTAGTAATGTCCTTGCCTCGTTAAGATCCTTAGCAGAGAACCTCCTACATACCAAAATCTCTGCAAAGGAAAAGAGTACAAGTCCATTACCGAGGTTACCTAGTGAATGTTACTGGGTTCTTCGATCTTCATGAATGAGATGTTGAATATATCCGCTTCAGACTCCTTCTGATTGACATTTGCGCTAGCAATGAGTGAATGAGCTTGTTTCGCCAACTCCCTACTTCTTGAACGTGTAATCGTTCCAGATATCTCTGGCTCTTCGTCTTCAGAGTTTTCCATGATCACACCACCTTCTTTCACTTAACGTAAGATCACTTGGAGTGATATAAATATAAGCCTATACATGTTTTACTTGTCTAAACTAATACCACCATGCTCCTTGTTTGTTTATTTCACTACGTTAAGTAGATATGCAGGAACATAGAAGATCAAATTTTTAAATGTTAATTGATCAAGAAGATTGTGCCACCTGGGTCCCAATCTTACAATGTTTCATATGTTTCATTGGATTTCAAACAATCACATAGTATTTAACATCAACACACATTTTTGTAGAATCCATCATAAACATAGTAACGTCAAATGCATCACGTAATAACAAAGATCAAAAGATCTCACTAAACATTCAAAAATATAAAGTAGCATATGAAATCGAGAGAACAATTGAGAATGACTTTAAACAATGTAAGACAACCACTTCTAACATCTCACTAAAACATTCAAAAATATTGTTATACCTACAGAGTAGTTGGTTTGACTCTGGGCAATGGCGTTGTGGAGTCACTAAATCTGTCACAATTGACTTGAAGACCATTAAGTTTGGCAACAACACTCGAAATTTGATCTTTGTGAGTAATTGTTGTTGGGAATGTTCTGAAATCTTTTTGTATTTACTCTAGATAAAGTTGTAATGTCAAGGTTTGACAATTATATAATATTAGGTGGTTATAATGTTTTGCTAGAGACCGCTTATAATCTATGGTTTATGAATCCATTTCTAGTATTATATAATCCTACAGGGTCACACACCTAAACAAACTGGATTAATGATTTAATGGGTTTTAACAATATAATATATTTTATATAAGATATAAGTATATATATATATATATATATATAATATTGTTTAACAAATAACTTAATTATGTATAAGTTATATAAATGATATAACGATATACACNATATAACATTATACATGTTTACGTATCATTAACAAACGTAATGGGCTTGCCCATTATAATTATGTTATGTTAATTATTAATGCATATATAAGGCGTGCATTGATAAAGATTTGGAGGTTAATTAACAATAGTTGAGCTTAACAAGAAACCATAGAAAGAGAAAAAGAGACAGAGACGAATTGTTCGTCGTGACGACTTTTTAGAGATTTGATCTCGTAAGGTACTAGCATACCGTCTTCGATCCAGTTTGTGTGCGTGTGGATATCGGTAGAGGCACGACACGTGGAGTGCTCGGAAACCTCGACTAGTTTCATTAACCTTTCCGCTGCGTAACTACCAGGTATATTCTATACCTTAAGATTTAGGTCTAATTCATTATTTGCACGAATCCTGGGAATATAAATTCGTAATTAATATTTAAAAAGAGTTACAAATCGGTATGAATTCCAACAGTGGTATCAGAGCAGTCGTGTGTAATTTGGATTTTAGATCTAATTTGAGCATATATGACATGAATAAAGTTAACTTGTAATCGCTCACGTACAAATATCCCTGATCGATATGATAGTTGAATGTTATTAATTGTTATTGACTTGTGCGATTGGTTGTTGAGAATATGCTATCGGTTGGATCCTGTATCGAATAGAATTTGATCACATTTAAAATTGTTTGTTATTTTATGGAGATGGTGGATTGAATTTGGTTTGTCAAAAACCACAATTTCTCCTTTATTGTAAGTTAACGTGAATTGCTAATGTGAATCATTGATTTAGTAAGAAATATCGAACATGTATATTCTCTTTTAACTGATTGATGATGTACGAATATGGTCTCTTGATAAGAATTCGTTGCATGATTTCGTGTGGTTTTAGAGCATATAATATTTGGTTAATGGTTGTATATGTTTGGTTTATGGTAAACCAAATTGGTTTGGTTTTTGGAAATCAGTTAGTTATCCAAATTTTATTTCTTAAATCTAATTTGATTAAAATTAAGAATTTTAGGTTTTGTTACCTAATTAAATTAGGTATT
>OVBE01006520.1:0-19766 GCA_900406425.1 Iberis pinnata | reverse complement strand
CCAAATCTTCGGATCGATGATCCTAGATTCAACAGTAGATTTGGTGGCTTGGTTAATCATGCATGTTTATAAGCTTTATGAAATCATGTATGCTTGCCGTTCTTTGGCTAAATATTTATGGAACTGATTGGTTTTGCAGATGAGTCGTATGTTTGGTATAGAGGATGAGTTGGAGAGGATGCTCTGTTGGGAAGATTTGAGATCTTAAAAGATGTGATTGAACAAGTTAATCAGCAATTCAAAGATCCGATAGCATTATCTCAATTGTTTAATTTCTTTCTAAACTTTGTTCATGATCAGTTTTTCTTATGTATATCATTATTGAAAATTCNGATCAGTTTTTCTTATGTATATCATTATTGAAAATTCGGATATTTTTTTTTAATATGTATAGTATAATGTTTTATGTTCGTAATCATTTTTTTTGTTTAAAGAATCTCATTGAAGTTCTATCAACGAAGAGGAAAATTAATTAATTTTACTTAGGGGTTCTTGATTAAAAAGTAACTTAAAAAAACAATTAAATTTTTTTTAAAACTTCATAAAGAGTTCTTTCAATGGAAATGATCTTATTACTTCTTTGTTCAGATTCTTCGAAACTCCTAAAAGAAACCTTATACACGCTTTATAGCCTTATATACTATACTATATGGTCGACCATATAACCATATTGGACGCGTTGCAAACCATGAAGTAGCAAAGCATTGAAATTCTTTGCCCATTGTTATGGTCATCATTTTAACTTAAGCCTCATGACATAATTGAAATAAAAAGTTCACTTATATTCTTCGAAAGTTATCAAATGTGTATCAAAATTTCACGTGAATGTTGAGACTAGAATAAACAAGCATTCAAGCAATAGTGAGTATATATATATAATAATAATATGGATAAATGTAAGAAAAAAAATGAATGTATGGCGCAACTAGTTGGGTTCTGCTGAGACATAAAAAGGTGAGAGTTCCAAGGCAATTGGGTTGAGATCTAAGAAACCACAATATGAAAAGCTTTGGTTCTTTTGCTGTCTTTGCTTGCTTCTTCGCCACCTCATCTCCCCCATGCAATATTCTCAATTTCCTCTTTATGATACTTTTATTTGTTTAAATTATTAGGAGTGGTTTTGAGGATGACAAACAAAAACGTAAAATCTGTGGGAAGAGACGTCGCTTTACTAGTATTGAGAGCATCTCCAAGACTCCCATTCATTTATGTTATAGAATATATTCTATTTTAAAGTGATATTTTCTCAAACTTAACTATATTTTTTTATTCTAAAATAGAATTTTTTATTTTTTCAATCTATAAATAGAATAGTCTCAATTTTTACAGTATTTTAGATTAGAACTATTTTAATTGCAAAATAGTCTTTTAATTATTGTATTTTTTTATATATTACTAATAAATTTAATATTTTTGCTTTTAATTATAAAAATAAAATAACAATCAACAANTGTTATAGAATATATTCTATTTTAAAGTGATATTTTCTCAAACTTAACTATATTTTTTATTCTAAAATAGAATTTTTTATTTTTTCAATCTATAAATAGAATAGTCTCAATTTTTACAGTATTTTAGATTAGAACTATTTTAATTCAAAATAGTCTTTTAATTATTGTATTTTTTGATATATTACTAATAAATTTAATATTTTTGCTTTTAATTATAAAAATAAAATAACAATCAACAAATATAATAAAAAGGACTAAAATTTAAAAATACACAATAAAAACAATATAAAATATCATTTTAAAATGCATCGATTGTTCATGTGTGAGAAAAATTCATAAATGATAATAATTGAATAAAAAATTATGTTATGTTTTATTATTTTGTGATGTACTATAATAATATTTATTTTGTAAAAAAATAGTTGGGATATTTTCCAAAGTTCACAAATATAAGTTAAATTATAATTGACAATTAATTTTAAAGTGAGAATAAAATTTATCTGAAGAATAGATACAAAATAGAGTTATCGGTTAGGATAAAACCTAACTTTGTTTTAGAATTACTTTATAATAGAGTAAAATATAGAGTATGGGTCGGAGATAGTCTGAATATATTGATAAATGGCACAATATTTGTAACTAAACTCTTTTTCTTTCTTTTGTAACCAAAATTGTTATTTCCAATGTTTCTTAAAAGTACCATTTTAATTTTTCACATAGATTAAAAATTCAATTTTTATTAAAATTGCATTAAATATTTTAAATGAACTAATAAATATGTTATAGTTATTTTATCGATTATAATACATTTTATTTAAATTTAAAATGACTTTCTTTCATAACAAAAAAATAAGGTTAAAATGACACTATTTCAAAAACTTGGATAATTTTGATACATTTGTATAAAATTTATTTAATAAAATTTATTGAAACTAGCTAAAACTTGGATAATTTTGATACATTTGTATAAAAATTATTTAATAAATACACTGACACATTTTTAGATGTTAAGTGATTTTTGATAATGTCATTTTCGTAAAATTGTAGCACTCTTAATTCTCCTTTAATATATTATTGAGTTGATAAAAAAAAAAAACCGAAAAGATGACTTAAAATAAGTGACAAAAAATACTTTAAAATAACATCAAATTTTTAATGTAAATATCAATAAAAAAGGTTTCCTATTTATTGTTGTTGAAAAAAATGTGTAATTTCTTTCAGTCGAATCTTACTAAATATCTTTATTCACCATGTGAGATTCTTCTTTTACATATAGAGGACATGTTAGATTCTTGCTAAGATTAAAAGTGCAAATAATATCTAAAAATATAATAATAATCGACATAATTAAATTGGACGAAGTATTTGACTGAAGGCAGGTCTTTTTCCAAGAATGGTATTAATAAGTAGGCTAATGAACGCATATATCTATGTGTCTATTAAATACGGCAGAAAAAATAATTACTTTCTGCAATTGTCTGTCTCTGTAATTCTGTCCCTCCAGTAGATGCAGCAAGCAATTCATCTGCAGCTCTCTCCGAGTGCGCAAATTGTTTTTTTTTTTTTTTTACCTCTGAGAATCCATTATATAAAATGATAACTTTTTCAATGGTGTTCTACCAGAAAATTATTATTTTTCTTTAAATCAGATCTATTTCTATGCATGAACTTGTAAACTAAAAAAATTACAAGTAACGCAGAATTGAAAAAATTAAGGGAAAAAAAGTAATCGAACATTTGTGCCGCAACTTAATTAATTCAAAAACTTTCTTTCTTTTCTCCTTGATTTCAAAGTTGTAATTTGGAGACAAAATGACAAGATTGAATTTTAAGTTTTTAGGTAAAAGAAAACGGTTGAAATTCCAAAAAGTACAATAAATCAAGAATTTTAAATGATTAAATTATTTTAATCTCCAAATTAGTCAACTATTAACAATTTTAACACTATTAAATCATGTTTTTAGATATTCTAAGCCGAAGAGCGTAGAAAGATAAATAAATACTATATTTTACATAAATATAATTTAACAGATTACCAATATTACAAAAATTTAATTGTTGGTTAATTTAGAAATAAAAAAATGGATCAGCTAAAGTTCATGATTTATTTGGTTTATCTAAAATTTTGAATATTAACCAAAATTGAAAAAATAAATTTTTTTCTTTTTATATAATTAATTTTTCTTAGTTATTTCTACATACTATAATCGTATTTTATTTTAAAGTTTTTTAAAAAAGAAAAACACAAAGTATAGTGAAAATAAAATACAATGAAAAAAGAAAAATTATGAACAAACCAAAAAACATAATTATGAAGTTGAAATACACTCAACTCTTAAGTATGAAACAAGCCGGGCAGGTGCAGATTTGACGATTTTAAATTGTATTCGTCCATCCCTAATCACACATGAGGCAATTTCATTAGCACATTTATTGGTTTGTGGGTTAATACCCGAGCATCAAGACTCCATGTAAACATCCAATTTGAAAACCGGAGCTTCCAGTTAATATCGAAATCTTAGCCAATCTACATGGCAATTTATCGTAGAGATTAGCTCACAATTGTCAGTCACAAACATGATTCTTCTTCTTCTCAAGAACAATAGTGAATCGATGACCAAAATCATACACACACACGTGCAACTTCAAAGCTAGAGAGCGTACCATCCATGGCTGATCTACCATGAAACAAAGTATCACCTTCTCTATTTTGCAGGATCCATGAAGCTCCTACATAAGATAGGTTTTTGCGCCACTTATAACTGACATTACATAGCAAGAAGCCTTCTGGAGGTGGCGACCAAACATGTGAAGGAGATATTAAAGGTGGAGATGTAATATGCATATACTATGTATTCCGGTTTGTAGCTTGAAACCACGCTAATGACGCAGGCCGTGCTTGTAAAAAAATTTGTTCAGCGTTGAAAGAAGAAGCGTTAAAGACTACATCATTCCTCCCTTTCCAGATTGACCAAACTATCCATGGCCAAGGATGTTTTATTGAGTCTGCGATTTCTTATTTATTAGACAAGCAAAACAAGAAATCGAAGTTAGCAAATAAGGAATGAGAGTAGAAATCTTTAGAACTAACTGCTACTTCGGCCAGTTGCCACACTCTTTGTGCACCAATGCAATCAAACAAGGCACGATTCAGTGATTCTTTTTGATGCTTACAAACCAGACATAAAGGAGCAACCAAGATGCGGCGTGATCAGAGTGAAGATTCCACAGCTACAACTCCATTTAAGGCTTTCTAAATGAACAGTTTAATTTTTGGCAAAGTCTTGAGCTACCAAATTTCACACATGATACCATTTAAGGACGATTGGTTGATAGAATATGCATCTATATAGTATTCTTTCATAGAGTTTGCTAGATGATATCAACTCCACACCGAGTAAGCTACATTCTTTGTATGGTGCCAAATATCTTGTATGTACAGTTCAGATTCGGCCTTAACGTCAAGATCATGTTCTTATCTTCTGGAAAGAAAAGTTGATCTAGAATCTCGAGCTTCCAAGATCCTGATTGTGAGAAAATCAGATATAAAACTCTAAGAAGAACATTAATCGTGTCGTATAGATTGAATGGAGCTCGTGGAATAGGATATGGAAGCCAAGCAGCTGGCCATGCATATGTATCATAACGGTCACTTATAGCCCGTGACAAGCCTAGCTGCAGAAGTTTTTTTGTGAAGAATGATATGCCAGGCATAAGAAGGTCTTTTACCACAACTACTAGCTAAAAACTCTGTACTTGGATAGTATCGAGCTTTATAAACGTGGACTAATAAGCTATTCGATTTTTCAAGTAATGGCCATGCTTGTTTTGCCAATAAACTTTGATTAAACTTTTCTAAATCTTTAAATCCCATTTCTCTCTTTTTCTTTGATTGACATACAGATTTCCAAGCAACCCATTAAATAGGTTTCTTCTCAGCCTTAGAACTCCATCAGAACTCCATCATGGCATTGGTTAAATTCTTTAGTGTTGTTTTTACAGTTGAAAGCACGACATCGCATAAAACGGAAAATTCATAGCCAATGAATTTAATAAAATATCTTTCCCTCCTTGAAACTTAGTATTCACATACCAACTTGTAAGTCTTTTCTTCAATATATCGGTTATGTAGGCAAGTAGGTCTCTTTTCGAACCACTAAAACATTCATGCAATCCTAAATAAGATCCCACACGGCCCTCATTCTGGATTCCCAATCTATCTTTAATTTGTTGTTTCAAGACTCCATCAACTTTATCACCAAATATAATTGATGATTTCTAGAAATTAATCATTTGTCCCGAAGCATCATTGTAATCTATAAGACATTTGATAATCTCATCACTCTTTTGGAGACTTGCTAACATAATAATAAACTATCATTTGCGAAGAGAAGATGATGGATGGATGGACTTTGAAGTGATTAATTCATTCCACTAATCTTGCCTTGTAATTCTGCGCGTTTCAGACTATGGACTAGACATTCTACATATAAGATGAATAACAAAGGAGAGAGTGGGTCACTTTGACGTAGATCTCTTTCAGGCTTAATAACACCATGTTCCTGTCCATTTAGTAGTACTGAGTACGAGATCGTAGACACACAAGACATAATCCACATGACCCACCTTGAATCAAAACCCATAGCAACCAAGACATCTTGAAGAAAAGACCATTACACTATATCATAAGCTTTTGACATATCAGTCTTAATCCCCATACAAGTTTCTCTACATAATGGGGTTGTAAGTAGACCAAGAATCATCTCATGTGCTATAAGAATATTTTCAGAGATGAGCATTTTGGCTACAAAATCACCTTGTGTCGAAGATACTATGTCCGTTAGGATCACTCGGAGTCTATTACATAAAATATTTGGCAAGATCTTATATGGTACCAAACATAAAATGATGGGCCGGAGCTCTGTCATGATTTTTGGGATGACGACTTTAGGGATTAAGACAATCCGGGTGAAATACCAATCCGAAGGAAAGATTCTACTCTCAAAGAAACCATCGATCTCTTTCATTTATTGATTTTTAATCACGTGCAAAAATCTTTGATAAAAGAGGCTCGTGATTTCATATGCTCGCGACAATTTGTTTGGATCAATGTCAAAGACTGCTTGGCGAACTTTGTTTTCATAAACCTTGGCTAATAATCTCCGGTTCATCGCTAATGTAACATGAGGAGAGAATGATTCCAATGTCTTGTTATTTCTTTGCGGATTTGTCGAAGTGAATAGATTCCTGAAATAAGCCACTACGATTTCTCCTTTTGAACATTCACCAAATTTCTCAATTCCATCAAAATCATACAACACATAGATTCTGTTTATATTTCTTTAACTCTTCACACTTGTATGAAAAACTTAGAGTTGCGGTCTCCATCTTGTAGCCATCGTTCTTTACTTCGTTTTTCTAGAATTGTTTTTCAAATAAATAAGCCATGTTAAGTGACTGTTTTAATCGATAAACAACCGCGACTTCTGGGAACTCTTTTGAAATTTCTTTGTCAATATAATGTCATTTTTGATCTATGCGCACTTTAGCGTTCTGTGGATTATCCCTTCTCCATTTAGAAAGGCCTTTACGACAAAGGGTCAATATGTCAAACATGCTCTTATTTGAGTTACCATCTCCCTAGCAAGAGCTTATAATATTAAGAACTTCATAAAACTCTAAGTAGCGTTTGTCAAAAGTGAATTTGCCTAAAAAGGTGAAACTCTCATGAGCAAATTTTTGGAGCATCAGACGATGGTCGGATTCTATGCTATAAAAAATTATACATGTGATCCTGGGAATAACATAAACCACTCATTATTACTAAAACTTTTATCCAGCCTAAATTGGATCCAAATTATGTTTCGATAACCAGTCCAAGAAAAAAAGTTGCCAAAGTTGTTAAGTTCGATGAATCGGCAAGCACGTAACGTTTCTCGAAAGGATATAAACGATATATCGGGACAAGGTTGTCCTCTAAGTCTATCCAAATTATCCAACAATTCATTAAAGTCACCGATTTCCATCCATGGATGTTGTCTATTTTCTCCTTAGCTTCAAAGTTTCTCCCATGATCTTGGTCGAAGGTTAGTGACATGTTCTCCATAAATGAATGTAATAAAGAACTCCAAGAACCAAGCTTGACTTTTGTGTTTATATATCTCTTGTCAGCAAACAGAATTGTAGCATCTAAACAATCCTTCCACAGTAGAGCGAGTCCACCACTCAACCCAACTGGGTCTACTGTAAATAAATTATTGTATCCTAAACAACCTTTAAAATTTTCCAATACATCAATTGAGTTTTTCATTTCCTGCAGGGACAATATATCTGTAAAATGCACCCGGCGCAAATCCCATAGACGAAGAACTTTTGGGTCGTTCCCTAGACCCCAATAGTTCCAGTTCAATATACTCATTGATGCTCATACGGAGTGATCGAATAATCCTGCCCACTTATTGTCTTTTTAATGGGAGAAGACATCTTCTTGACATCTTGAACAATCTTCTTAGCCGGGGACTCATCCATGATAGAGACGTCACCAACTCTTTTTCTTTTCAGAGTGTTATTGGAATCAATTGGCTTAACTTATGAAATTTCACTAGATTAACATTGGATGAATCACACATTAAGGAATCAAATTTTGTAGTAATGCATAATCTGTTCTCAATTCTTGCTTTGTGTATCTATTTGTTCGGTCTATTCCTTATCGATTTACCGTGGGCTGAAGATCTAGACAAAATAAATTTGTTAGAACCTATTTTAAAGAACGTAGAACTACCCAACGAGGTAAAATCAAAGGACACATTTTCTTGTTGTTTTGATGGCGGATTTTCGATATGAAATGTGTAATATAACTATTCCACTTGATAATATGCAAGATAATAGCTCAGGACTTATTCCAGAATAATCGAAGACGTGGCAAAATATGAGACAAAAAGAGCAATCCTTTGATGTTTCTACAGGTACCAGAGCTTGAGAAGAGTCATATTGTGGAGAAATTGATGTATTTTCTTCTATTTCCTTTTCTATAGGTATAGTTTCGACCTAGGTGATGCGATTATGTGTTTTAGCTAAAGGGAAAGATGAAGCTTCATGTGTCATTCTTTGACAAGATAAACATCTCCTATAAATTTCTCATATTCAATATGAACAGTCGTAGCTCTTCTGAAAGGAAGGAAGACTTCTCTGGATTTGAAGGCTGGTCTACGAACTTCCAAGCGAATTGATACTCAAATATAATTTTTTGGATGAGATTTTTCACTATCAAAGGCTACCTCCCACACTTTTCTTACAGTTTTCATTATATTCGAAGTAAAAAATTTGATAGGTATGTTGCATAGTCTAATCCAGGTATTCAATAGCAGAGGTAGTCATGAGGGGAGTCTAGTCTTCACCTATCTATTGTGATCAACCAGTCATCAAAGTACCACGGTCCTTTCAAAATAACCATATTTAGATCTTCTTCTAGTTTAAAAATGAATTGGAAAGTAGCTTTGGATAAAGCAATCCCCCTGACTCGTCCAGCAACACGCCAAATTAGAAGGATCTTATCGATGTCATATTTTTTTGTCAGGATTAAGCAATCGACCAATGATGTTGTTTCTGACTCTTTGAATATAATTGGAAGCCACTGAAGGAGGGAACTTGATCGGAAGGTCATTTTTAATGAAAAAGGTATTCAACGCTAATTCAAAATTTTCTTTCATACTTCTACACCATAAAGATTAACATAGACACACTAAAGAGAATATGGTATCCTTGAAAAGAAGATGGTGATGAGGACTCGAATGTCACCGGTGAGTATCTTGACGATGACCAGAATGAGATCGGAAAAAGTTATTGGATCAGTTCCAAATTTTTGAAAAATCAGTCGAAGGATATCTTCGAAATATCACTCTGCTCAAATTTTGAGAGGGAATTGAATGCATATAATAATTCTCATTGTTTTTTTTGTTTTTTTTATTAGTTTAATAAGAAAAACGAATGTATTGACATACTATTTTCCAAAATTCTCATTAGTAAAAATATCCCTCTTATTTTGTCACTTTATTACTAACCACAACAACAAGATTTTCTTCCATTTTATAACGAATGCAATAGATTTGGTCCGAATAATTTCAATATGAAAAAGCTAGCCAACACTTGTGGCACAACTTGTTGACGTGAAAAACTTTCGTCTTTTTTCTTAAATTTAAATTGGTAACCAAAAGACAAAGATAGAAAGTTGGATAATTTCCTTGTTCTTGTACTCGTATTTTATGCGTTATTTTTGATGTGTGAAAGCTGTAACTTTATAGTGAGGTGTTCTATTGGTTAGATAAGTCTAAGGGGGTCAAAAGAGTATTATGTAAAATTTTAAATAAAATGGATATTTAAATTTTGATAACCTAATTAAATGAAAATAATATAAATATAAATATATATATATATATATATATTATAAGTATTTTAATTTTATACACTAAAATTTTATATTTTATTACATATTTTATATTTTATAGATTATAATTGATTAAATACATATAATTTAACTATTTTTATTTAAATTAGAAATATGTAGATCGATCCGACAATCCGTAGATAAAAACCTTTTAAATTTGTGGTATATGGTGGATTAGCCCACAAATTCGTAGTTTAATAGACATAACTTTTTTTCCAAACCCATTTTATGAGAGCATCTCTAAAGGACACTCTAAAACTTCAAATTTGAAGTTTTTGTTTTCCAAAGGGACATTTTAAAACTTCAAATTTGAAGTATTACTTTCTCACACTTCAAATATGAAGTGTCTACCTTCTCACATTTCAAAATTTGAAGTGTCGGCTTTTTATTGCATTTTACTTCCTAGATTTATTTATTTAATACTTTTAAGTTGTATATTAATTATTTTGGTACCAACACTTTTATGATTTATTTTAAATGTATACTAATTTATGCATCTTATATTTAGAAACATTTAAATTAAAATTATAATATTACAATATGAGAAATATCACATACCATTAATATTTTTTGAAAAATATCAAAAGAAATTTAATACAAAAGAAAGAAATAAAAGAAGATTACGTAATGCATAAATTTTACCCAAATAAAAATATCACTACAAACTAATTAATACCCACCTAAATTTGATCCACTACCCTCCAAGATCATCAATGAACTGTCGGAAAAAGGTTGGTGTAGCCGAAGCTTGAAGTTGCTTTTGATTTCTTTTTTGTATGATTCTTGCTTACTCAAATGACAACAAATGAACATGCTCGATTTCAACAATTTTTATCTCGTAATTTGGTGATAAAAAATAAAGAGTCATCTATTACTTCGAAATGCATTGATCGAGCATATATGAAGTATTACGGGAATAATGCTAATTAATAATTTGATATTTGAATTTTTTTATGATGTCATTAGTATATTTTCTAATAATTATGTAGTTTATATTATAATATAATATTTTATTAATAACTTTTAACATCATATAATTTTATTTAATTGTGAACAAAAATATGGATCATATTTAAAATACATATTTTTGACATTTCAAATTTAAAGTGTTGTTTCAAAAGAAAACATATAACATTTTAAATTTGAAGTGTTCTTCTGGAGATGTCTCGATGGTCTAGATTAGATATAGCCGCAAATTTTAGCTCTTTGATAAGACATAATTCTAATTCTGATTAGTAACAATTTTCTCATTATGTCACTAATGATTATTTATAAAAAAAAGAAACGTATATTTTTAAAACAATTGCTTCACTTTATTACTAATAAATATTCACAACAAAAAAAAATCCTAGAAAGAAAACTAAATGAGCAAGTAAGAACAAAAAAAATAAAAAGTAAGAAGTGAGAGTGAAGAGAGTGTAAATAAAAAGAAGAACGCACCGCCCTATTCAACCATTCACAAATATGACATTCAAACACCCTTCAGTCTCCCTTTCTTCTTGATTCGTCCTCTTCAATTTTTCCCCATTTCTTTATTCTCTCTCTCTCTTTCTCTCCCTTCCTTCATCTAATGGACTCTTTAGCTTCCCAACAACAACAAGAGACTACTACTCTTGACGATAACAACCACCACCAAACCCTAATCCAAAACACTCCTCCTCAATCTGATAATTCTACCGACTCATCGACTCAACAACAACGCAACAAACGTAAAGGTAAAGGTGGTCCTGATAACTCCAAGTTTCGTTACCGTGGTGTTCGTCAAAGAAGTTGGGGTAAATGGGTTGCTGAGATCCGTGAGCCACGTAAACGTACTCGTAAGTGGCTTGGTACTTTCTCCACCGCTGAAGACGCTGCACGTGCTTATGACCGAGCCGCTGTTTTCCTTTACGGCTCACGTGCTCAGCTTAACTTAACACCTTCTTCTCCTTCTTCTGTCTCTTCCTCTTCATCCTCCGTCTCCGCCGCTTCTACTTCTCCTTCTTCTTCTTCTTCCTCTACTCAAACCCTAAGACCTCTCCTTCCTCGTCCTTCCGCCTCCACCGCAGTCGGAGGAGGAGGTGGTTTTAATCCGTATGGTCTCCCTTTTAACAACAACATGTTTCTTAGTGGTGGGACCTCTATGTTATGCCCTAGTTATGGTCTTTTTCCTCATCAATACCAACAAGTACAACAACAGAATCAGATGATGCAAGTAGAACAATTCAATCACCAACAGTATCATAATCTTAACAAGATCAATGACGTGGAGCTCACCAATGTTCCGACGTCGTTTCGTCATGAGGTGGCGTTAGGGCAAGAAGGAAGTGGTGGTAATAACAATTATAATTCAATGGATGATTTAAACTCTCTGACTGGTTCAGTGGGTTCGAGTTTGTCAATATCTACTGCTGTTATTGATCCGGTTTGTTCTACGGGTATGGATCCGAATTATATGGTTGGAGATGGATCTAATTCCACGGTTTGGCCTTTTGGAGGAGAAGATGAATATAGTCATTGGGGAAGTATTTGGGATTTTGTTGATCCTTTCTTGCTTGACTTTTGATTTAATACTTTTTCCCATGGAAATTCTATGGAGAGATTATATTATATATATATAATATGATGATGATGAATCGAACCCTAGAGGTTGGTCCAAAGCATTGGATATTCAGAGGCTTCATTTTGTTGAAAGGACTTAAAGAGATTACATTTGATGAAGAGCTTTGCATGCAAGATTTTGGAGGATTTTTTTTTAAAAATATATAAAGATATAAATAAGAAAGTATTTTGCTATTTATGAAGATTTTTTATTTTCAGGGAATTTAGTATACGGAAGATTTCAATAAAAGTATATATCTGGGAGAGGAGGAGATGGTGAAAATTCACAGATCGTGCCTTATATGATGAAAATTTAGATTTGGTTTGATTTTTCAGAGGTTTAATTAAGTTTCTCGTTTTATCTCTGAGAGTATTTATTTTTTCTATGTCTCTATATATTAAACTTTGAAGTATTTATGATTCAAAGGTATGAGAGAATACGTTTTTAAGAAGCGTTCATCGCTGGATGTATATTGATTATGGTCGTTGTTGAGAAGTTTATATACAATATTTACAGAGACTATTTGATTTAATCGAAATAGTATGAGTTTGGGGTATGGAAAAATTGGTCTCACAAGCTTTGACCTGTGTATTTATGAAAATTCACTCAGGAGTGCAAGCTTTATCAGACATGGTAAGCTTGATAGAACAATCAATGACAGTGCTCTTCTTGCACACAGGTTCACGAAACAGTGTGTCTTAGAGCATCTCCAATGGAGAAACTCTTCAAAAGTTTCTTAATAAAAAAAATAATATTATTTTAAAAATTTTAAGAAATTTCTTGAATAGTGCAAGAAATCCAAGAGTAAAAATGTGTGAATAGTTCAAGAGTTGACCCTTATATAAGAATTTTAAGAAATTTCTCTCTCTAAATTTCTTAACATTTTATTATATTTTATTGTTAAAAAACCTTTAAGAAACCTTGTTGGAGATGGTCTTATTACACTATATTTAGTGTGGCAGTGTAATAAAAGATGATATCTTTTTCGGGTTTTTCATATTAGAATTATATGTATAATATTAGTTAGATATAGAGTTGGGTATTTTATACGAAGTCTGAACCGGGATCAAATAAAAAAATAAAAATGAAGCTAAAACATATTTTCAAATAACCATAACGTTTTAATATATATTTTTTTAATAAGGATACCTAAATTGAACTGGATCTGAATGGAAATCCGGATAAGTACACAAAAACGCGAATGTGTATATATATAGTAATTTTGATAGGGTAATTCATGTTGCATATTTTGTGTTTTTTAGTTTGGGTAGTTTGAGTTTTAGTTGGGTTTAAACCCAAATTACCAGAATTATCTATGCTACCCGAAAATTTCAAACTGTAAACCCAAAATACGAGATCGAAAATTCAAATTATCCGAAAACTCAAACAAAAAAATCTCGGTTCTATATGGGGTTTTGGTAAGAAAAAAAACTCGACCTGGACTAATCAAATGAACCCAACAGGACTAATTGAACTAAATTCAGTTTGGTTATATTTATTCGGTTCGGTTTAAATGTCCAACCCTAGTTTCAGTGCTAAAATTACACTAAAATAATGTTTTCAACATTATTTTAGTGTGGTGATTGGAGATGCCTTTACTTGGATACATACTTTATTTAATTTTCATATTTATAGAAAATAAAACCAAATGAAATGAAATGTTACAAATTCTAGTATATATATATTTCTTGTCATCCAGTTTAGTATTTCAGTTATGTCATTTATGTTTGAGTAGCAAACTAGAGGGTGGACAAAAACCCCAAAACCAAAATTAAAAAATACTTGAACAGTTATTGTTTTCTAATTATAGTTTAGATAACCAAATTCGAACGGATACTATCTGAAATCTAATGGACTATTGTATTATATATGTGTGGGAGTGAAGATCCACTCGAGTCGGATCTTCGGAAAAGGGCTCGGGTCGGATCGTTGTTGGGCTCTCTAGGCCCATCAACTCTCTCACTATATCAATGGGCTCTCCGTCGTCATCACCGGGGATCACTTCAGCTCTCCCACCACCATTACAGAGAACACTTCAGCTCTCTAGTCATTACTCTGGAGAGCACTTCAGCTCTCCCGTCGTCATCACCGGAGAGCACTTCAGCTCTCTCGTCGCCTCTCCAGAGAGCACTTCAGCTCTCTGGTCATCATCACAGAGAGCACTTCAGCTCTCTGGTCATCACTACAGAGAGCGCTTCAGCTCTCTGGTCATCACTACGGAGAACGCTTCAACTCTCCCGTCGTCATCACCGGAGAGCACTTCAGCTCTCTCGTCGCCTCTCCAGATAGCACTTCAGCTCTCTGGTCATCATCACAGAGAACACTTCAGCTCTCTGGTCATCACTACAGAGAGCACTTCAGCTCTCTGGTCATCACTCTGGAGAACGCTTCAGCTCTCCCGTCGTCATCACCGGAGAGCACTTCAGCTCTCTTGTCGCCTCTCCAGAGAACACTTCAGCTCTCTGGTCATCATCACAGGGAGCACTTCAACTCTTTGGTCATCACTATAGTGAGCACTTCAGCTCTCTGGTCATCACTCCGGAGAACGCTTCAGCTCTCCCGTCGTCATCACCGGAGAGCACTTCAGCTCTCTCGTCGCCTCTCCAAAGAGCACTTCATTCTTCTTACCATGTTCATAGACAGCACTTCAGCTCTCTCACCATGTCGTTGGGCTCTCTGTCAATGGGCTCTCTCAGCCCGTTAACTCGGAATGTGCTTCAGCTCTCTTTGATAATTGGGCTTTTCAAACCTATTTAAAAGATCGCGGCCTATTTAGCGAGCTGAGGAGTTTGACCAGGCACACGACGGAGTCAACACCGAGGATCGCGCCAAAGTAACTACGGGAGTGTCTGTTACAAGGAGAATTCAAAGAGAGGATCCGCGCATTTAATGCCATAAATGCGAGCTCATTAAGGAGCTGGGAGAGAATAAAAGAGAGATGGAGAGCTCTAGGAAGGGGGTTCAAAAATCATTTGCAAAAGTCTTGAGAAACCATTTTGTAACTCACATTGAGAATTTCATAAGCAATAAACACTTATTTTTCTTTTTTCTTTGAGACTTTGGTTGATATTTTGGTGTGAGGCGATTTCCGCTCTCACATTTTGGCGCCGACTGCGGGGAAAAAAGACAAATATCCCGGCGAAGTAGCTGAAGAACGTTGACTCTACCCAGAAAAAGAATGGAAACACCCACTAACACTCAGGTCGAAAACCATGAGAACCTAGTCGTGA
The DNA here is from genome assembly GCA_900406425.1 of Iberis pinnata. NCBI lineage: Eukaryota > Viridiplantae > Streptophyta > Magnoliopsida > Brassicales > Brassicaceae > Iberis > Iberis pinnata. The sequence continues at coordinate 4,061 of OVBE01006520.1, read as the reverse complement.
ACCAGGACTCCTTAGCTGAGTTGAAAGTGATGCTAGCGACGCTGGTGGCGTCTGTCGAAAAGCAGAAAGAGTCAAGTGATGCGCTTATCGTACGCTTCAACAGTCACGAGGATCATGTGACGACCCGACTTGTGTCCTTGACGAATGTCCAGTCGGATTTGAAGGTCTGTCTTGGAGCTCTGACGAACCCAATAGGGAGAGCCGAGCCGATGGTTTTGATCCCAGAGAACGCAGGAGGTGGTGGTACTAGAGGCGAGATCTCTCTGGAAGCGAGCCGGAGAGCTGGCGGTTCTCAGGGTATAAACCAGAGAACTGAAAAGCCCCTGGATGTGAACCAGCGAACTGAAGGACCCCTGGATGCGAACCAGAGACCTGGTAATCTCGAAAGTGCGAGCCCGAGAGCTGATAACCCTGCAGGGCTGGATTCTAGCAGGAGATCTGAGGACATCCTACCCTCGCAGCGAAAAAGCGAAGGTTCTCTGGATGCGAACCGGAGAGCTGAAAATCAGAGGACTCTAGGAGACGCTGAAGAGCTGTATACTCTAAGCTCCATGCAGAGAGCCGGGGAAACCTGGGAATGAGTTCTCATGAGCAAAGGGATCGCGATTACGACACGCTTTGAAGATCCATTAACAAGGTGAATGCCGAGCTCCTTGCAGTGATCTCGAAGGTACACAGCGTCGCAAGCGCGGCTCCAAAAATCGATCACGTTATCACGGAGACGGAAAGGACTTCTTTCATTGCGCGTATCGCCGAGGCACGGATAAAGGATACTGGAAAGCTAAGACTCCCCGTCTATGAGGGGAAGTCTGACCCGAAGGCGCACATGACAGCTTTCAGAATTGCCGTCACCAGAGCGCATTTCAGTGAAGAAGAAAAAGTTGCAGGGTACTGCAGAATTTTCGTCGAAAATCTCACAGGATCAGCCCTTGAGTGGTTTTCCCAACTTGAGGGGGGTTCGATTGACAGCTTCACACGGTTTTCGACATTTTCATGGACAAAGGAACCTCAGACGCTGACCTTTGGACTTTAAGTCAGGGTCTGAATGAATCACTCCGAAGCTTTATCGAGCGTTTCAAGAATGTTAAAACAAAGGTGGCCGCTGTAAGCGAGTCGATAGCACTAGCTGCTCTCAAGCATGGACTCTGGCATGAGTCCCCATTCCTCTTTGACCTGCGATTCATAAGCCAGAGACGATCGAGGATGCTCTCCATCGCTCTACAAACTGGATGATCGCCGAAGAAGAAAAAGTTGCTCTTTCTAAAAAATTCAAGACTGTAAGAGGAACCCCTGACTCGACCCTCTCACCAAATAAATTCGAGAAAAGAGATAACAAAGAATACCGAGGAAGTTCTAAGGGGTTTCACACGTACAACATGGAGAAAAGAGGAAGGAAACAAGAGAGCAGAGATGGACCGCGTATGCTAGGACGCGACCCAGATGCTTATTGCGAGTTACACAAGTGCAACAGCCACGCCACGCACGAATGTTTCAATTTGAAGAATTTCCTTAGTAACAAATTTGCTAAAGGAGAGCTAAAACGTGGAATTGACTTAGAGGCGATTGTTCGCGAGATGGAAGCCCTGGAGTAAAACAGAGAAGCTCCCGCAGGGAAGAGGTCGCGAAGCCCGGAGCGAGGAAGCACTTCGAAAGCTCCTCAAAAGAAGCATATCGACTTCATCATAAGGGATCCAGACATTATCGAGAATCAGTTTCTTCGGTAAATTCGTATGTGAAAAAGGCGGAATTAGAAAAGTAAGACACACTCCAGATCTTGGGAGTGAGATAAGCTTCACCGAGCAAGACGCTTCTCACTTAGATCTACCAAATGATTATGTCTTGATCGTCGAACTTGACATTTGAGCGAATTGCAAGATATCACGAGTACTAATCGATACATGAAGCACTGTGAACGTCATGTTCCTCGACACGCTCAAACGGATGGGGCTCGACACCACTGAGGTGAGAGGTCCTCCAACCCCTTTGACAAGGTTTAGCGGAGAAACAGAAATGTCTCTTGGGACGATAAAACTTCTGGTGTCCGCACAAGGTGTCCATAAGCTCATTGAGTTTATCGTCATAGATCGACCAACAGCCTAGAACGTAATTTTGGGGACCCCTTGGCTCCATGAAATGAAAGCTGTCCCATCAACATATCATCAATGTATGAAGTTTCCTGCTAAAGGTGGTATAGGAATTCTCTATGGAAGCCAGAAGAATTCTCGGATATGCTACATGGCTGGCGTTAAGTCCAGGGTTCAATAGCAGCTAAAGAGCTCGGGTTTTTCTTTGAAAGAGGATAGTCCGAGTCTGAGGCCTGACGAGCTCTGCTCCGTGTCAAGTCTGGAAGACAAAACAGAGAAAGATTCGCAAAAGCGCACCACAAAGATTCCTCTGGACCCGATGAATCTGGATAAGTGCGTAATCATAGGATCTCAACTAAAAGGAGAGCTGAGGCATGAGTTGATTCGATTCCTGCGACAAAATAAACAAATATTTGCATGGACAGCCAGCGATATGCCAGGAATAAGTCTCGATGTGATTTCGCACGAGCTAAATATTGATGTAAGCTTCAAACCAATAAAGCAGAAGAGGCGAAAACTTGGGCCTGAGAAGTCTCAAGCTGTTAATGACGAAGTAACGAAGCTTCTGGCGAACAGATCAATCAGAGAAGTCCATTACCCTGAATGGTTGGTGAATCCCGTGGTGGTGAAGAAGAAGAATGGGAAGTGGAGAATCTGCAATTACTTTACGGATCTTAACAAGGCTTGTCCAAATGATAGCTTTCCGCTTCCTCATATTGACCTGCTTGTGGAGGCGATAACAGGAAATCAACTGCTCTCTTTTATGGATGCTTTCTCTGGATATAACCAGATTCTTATAAATCCGGAGGACCAAGAGAAAACGTCATTCATAACTAATAGAGGATATATTGTTATAAAGTCATGCCGTTCGGTTTAAAGAATGTCAGGGCAACATATCAGAGATTGGTGAACAAAATGTTTTCATCTCAACTTGGCAAAACCATGGAGGTTTATGTCGATGATATGCTGATTAAGTCCTTAGTAAAAGACAAGCACGTCGAGGGATATCGTTGGGACGCTCCGTTCATACACCAACCCGCCGAGCAACTTTCTTTTATCTCCTCACCATACCCGTTTATGAGAGGTCAATGGATATCGTTGGGCTGCTCCCCCCTTCAAATGGGGGGGGGGGCAAGATTCCTCCTAGTTTTGACGGATTTCTTTTCTAAATGGATAGAAATAGGAGCCTTCAAGAATGTTACTGAAACGTTAGCACAAAAATTTGTTTGGCGAAACGTGGTTTGTCGTCACGGTTTACCCTACGAGATAGTAACCGACAATGGATCCCAATTCATCTCAAATAAGTTCGAGGCGTTCTGTTCAACATGGAAGATAAGGCTAACCAAGGCAACACCAAGATACCCTCAAGGAAACGGCCAAGGAGAAGCGGCGAACAAAACTTTACTTAGTAATCTAAAGAAGAGATTAGGAGCTTTCAAAGGAGGATGGGCTAGTGAGCTTCACGGTGTACTTTGGGCTTGCCGAACTACACCTCGGAAGACAACCGATGAGACTCCGTTCTCCCTCGTGTATGGAATGGAAGCGGTGGTCCCAGCAGAAGACGCCGTCCCCGGGCTTAGAAGAACGGTTAATACCGTGGATCCTTGTAAGAATGATGAGATGATGATGGAAAACCTTGATCTAATAAACGAAAGGAGCCCGGACCGCATTCACTCAATAAAGACGTTTCTGCATTTTAATTCAAAGCTTGCATATGCCTTTTTTAAAAAAAAAAGGAGCCCGGACCGCATTCACTCAAAGAACGCAAACCGAACCTCGTAAAAGCTAAAATAAAAGCTAAAGTAAAAGCTAAAATAAAAGATACATTGAAAAGCTAAGCAAAAAACTAAAAGCTAAATAAAAAAAGCTAAGTTAAAAGCTGAAAGCTAATTAAAAACGAGTTCACAAATCAGAAATCTGTGCTCAAAAGTAGAATGAGCTCGGGAAGAACTCAAACAAAAACCAACAAAAAGGTTT